>RPOG01001779.1:0-123994 GCA_008086565.1 Thalassoma bifasciatum
CTGAGCAACTGCAGCAACCCCAGATCATAACACTGCCCCCACAGGCTCGTACAGTAGGCACTAGGCATGATGGGTGCATCACTTCACCTGCCTCTCTTCTTACCCTGATGCGCCCATCACTCTGGAACAGGGTAAATCTGGACTCATCAGACCACATGACCTTCTTCTATTGCTCCAGAGTCCAATCTTTATGCTCCCTAACAAACTGAAGCCTTTTTTTCCAGTTAGCCTCACTGATTAGTGGTTTTCTTAAAGCTACACAGCTGTTCAGTCCCAATCCCTTGAGTTCCCTTCTCATTGTGCGTGTGGAAATGCTCTTACTTTCACTATTAAACATAGCCCTGAGTTCTACTGTTGTTTTTCTTCCATTTGATCTCACCACACGTTTAAGTGATCTCCGATCACCATCATTCAGGATTTTTTCCCCCCACATTTCTTCCTGGAAGACGATGGGTCCCCACTATCCTTCCAGTTTTTAATAAAGTGTTGGACAGTTCTTAACCCAATTTTAGTGGTTTCTGCATCAATCTCCTTAGATGTTTTCTCTGCTTGATGCCAATGATTTGACCCTTCTCAAACAGACTAACATCTTTTCCACGACCACGGGATGTGTCTTTCCACATGGTTGTTTAGGAAATGAGAAGCAGCTCATTGCACCAGTTGGGGTTAAATAACTTGTTTCCAGCTGAAAGATAATCACCCATGCAGTAATTATCCAATAGGAGGCTCGTACCTATTTGCTTAGTTAAATCCAGGTGGAGACTTTTTTTTTTTCAGTGTCAAATTGAGGAGATAAAAAGTGAAAAGTTTTGACAGAATGTGAAATTTAAGAGATAAGAATACAGACAAAATTGCAAAATGAATTGCATGAGTGTTGATTAAAACTCAAAAAAAGAAATGTTAAATTCCAAATCAAAGAGGCAGAAATGTGACATCATATATAAGAAGTTTTCAGAGGTTAAATTCCTGCATGTGTTAAAGATTTCCTCCTCTAAACCTTCCTCCTTCATGAGCGTGATTTCTCTGTGTGTGTGTTTGTGTGTGTTTGCACATGAGTGAAAGTTCCCGCCTTCTCAGTCCCTCAGCGTAATGATGACGTCATCGTCCTGTCCCTTCCACAACATCTCCCCCTCGAAGTCCAGCATCTTGTGTTTGCGGCAGCGCAGCAGGATCCCCACCACCTTGTCGGAGATTTTCACGTAGCGGTCGAAGAGGCGTCCGAAGGTGATGACGGTTCGACCTTCTTTGTCCTTGAAGTTCATGTCCCTGATGATCCACACCATCTCCTCCATCTCCCTGTGGATGTGTTTCTGAGCGCGGTCGCCTCGCTCTGCCGTCTTAGAGCCGTCTTTGGGGCGACCGTAGCCCGAGTCGCCCTTACGGAGGCGCTGCGCCATGGCGAAGTCGTAGTCGAAGTCGTCGCTGAAGGGGTTGAGCTTCTGTCCCTCCATGTGCTGCTCCGACCACTGCTGCCAGCGGCTCTTGATGTCGTTGGTGGTGGCGATTTTAATCTGGGGGGAAAACATCGACATCAGAGAAACATCGACATCAGAGAAACATCGACATCAGAAAAACATCGACATCAGAAAAACATCGACATCAGAGAAACATCGACATCAGAAAAACATCGACATCAGAGAAACATCGACATCAGAAAAACATCGACATCAGAAAAACATCGACATCAGAGAAACATCGACATCAGAAAAAACATCGACATCAGAAAAAAATCTGGACACGTTTTGTTCTAAATTACCAAGAACATGAATATTAATCATGTTCTGAAACTCAAGTTTGTCCTGTAACTCCTCACTGAGCTAAATCTGGACGTTCAGAAGTTCCTCATGCGACCTTTCCTTCCTTCCTTCCTTCCTTCCTTCTTTCCGTCCATCCTTCCTTCCTTCCTTCTTTTCTTCCTTCCATCCATCCTTCCCTTCCTTCCTTCCTACCTTCCTTCTTTTCTACCTTCCATCCTTCCTACCTTCCTTCTTTTCTGCCTTCCATCCTTCCCTCCTTCCTTCTTTTCTTTCTTCCTTCCTTCCTTCCTTCCTAAATCCTCCCTTTCTTGTATCCTTCCTTCCTTCTTTTCTTCCTTCCTTATTTTTCCCTACCTTCCTTTCCTTCCCTTCTTTCCTTCTCTATTTCTTTCATTCTCTCCTTCCTTCCCTCCGTCTTCTCTACTTTTCCTTCTTGCTTTTACTTCCTCCTTCCCCTGCCTGCTTCTTTCCTCCCTACCTTTCTTATTTTCTTCCCTCATAACTTCCTCACTTCCTGCCCTTCTTCTTCCCTTCCTTCCTTCCCTTCTGCTCTCCTTCTTTCCTCTCTTTTCCCCTTCCTTCCTTCCTTCCTACCTCCCTTCCTTCCCTCCTTCCTTCCTTCCTTCCCTCCTTCCTTCCTCCCTTCCTTCCTTCCTTCCTTCCTTCCTTCCTCCCTCCCTTCCTTCCTTCCTCCCTTCCCTCCTTCCTTCCTCCCTTCCTTCCTTCCTTCCTTCCTTCCTTCCTCTGTCTCTTTGAAATTAAATTCTGATCCTGACATTAAAACATGAGCCTGACGTTTTTGTCCTGAATCTTTTGTTTTTTATTGAGCGTCTCTTGGTTGTTTTATTTCTTTAAAGCGTCGACTTAAACCAGACTTAACCCCCCCTCAGCATTGACCCCCCCCCTCTCGATGGGTCACGTTGAACAAAAACCTGCAGATTCTCTTTGATAAATGATCCTCGTTCTTTAAATAAACTTTCCTCTGGTGCATTTGATCCGTTTCTCGACCTTTATTCTTCGACCCTGAAGTTCAGCGTTGTTTCCTTTAATCGTCCAATCAGAGACTTTATTTACAGAGGAAGAAGAAGAAGAAGTTCTGACGGTCGCTGAGCTCTCCTTACACTCGTTTACATGCTTCCCTGTGACCTTTGACCCCGTCCTCTCGTCCCCTCTGTGTCCTCACCCCTCAAACTTTCTGGATCCTCCCGTACGACCTCGTCTCCCACCCTGACCCCCCCACCTTCACNATAAATGATCCTCGTTCTTTAAATAAACTTTCCTCTGGTGCATTTGATCTGTTTCTCGACCTTTATTCTTCGACCCTGAAGTTCAGAGTTATTTCCTTTAATCGTCCAATCAGAGACTTTATTTACAGAAGAAGAAGAAGAAGAAGTTCTGACGGTTGCTGAGCTCTCCTTACACTCGTTTACATGCTTCCCTGTGACCTTTGACCCCCTTTGACCTCTGTGTCCTTACCCCTCAAACTTTCTGGATCCTCCCGTACGACCTCGTCGTCCCCCCCCCCCCCCCCCCCCCCCCCCCCCCCCCCCCCCCGGTATTTTCCGAGGCTGGCGCGGTCGTCACGTCGCTGACATCGTATCACTTTGGAATTTGCTTGGATGAAAAGTGAGGACGTGTCACAGCAGAACTGACACCAAACTCTCTGAACTTTTAATCCTTCATCACAGATTCTGAGTTCAATTACATCTTTGACCCCAACACACACACACACACACACACACACACACACACACACACACACACACACACACACAGCCCCCCCACCATTAAATCTCTGAATGCTCCCATTAATTATGCATTTTCATTTTTATTTATTCATGCGCACAAAGTTTATGAGTCAAGTTTGTGAGAAAAAAGACAAAATTTCACATTTTCGTCTCAAACTTAAAACTCTCTTTTTTTCATGTTTTTATCTAAAATAATATTAACTTCTTTTTTTTTTTAATTTCAAATTTCAGTCTAATCATTTTAATTCATTGTCTCAAATGTTTTGACTCGATAATCTCAAAGTTGTGACTTCATCCCAAAAATTTTGACTCTTTTGGTTTAATATTTTAATTTTTTTTATCACAGAAATTTGACTATTAATCTCACTCTTTAAATTGTTTTCTGAAACTTTGAATCAGATATTTTAAAAGTTTGACTGTATAAGAATTTTGCAATTTATCCCAAAATTTAATTTTTAATTTTTGCCTTTTTATTTTTTAATTTGGATGTTAATATTATTGTTCTGACTCTTTTATTTTACAAAGATATAAAATATATCAAGAAAATTTGGACTTAATTTTGACCTTTTATCCCAAAACTCTGACTATTATTCTCACTCTTTCAATTATTTTCTCAAAATTTCAACTTTTTCCACTCAATTTAGCTTTTTTAACTTGAATCTTTGAATCAGATATCTCAAAAGTTTGACTATTAATCTTTAAATTTTGCCTTTTTCTATCTAAATTTAGATATTCATGTTTTGGCATTGACTCTTTATCTCAAACTTTTACTTTTATTTCAAAATCTTAACTTTGTCTCAAACTTTTTGACTCGTCTTAGTTTGGGCAAAAGGAAAAATTCATAAAAAAGTCAAGCTTTCAATATTATATTTTTAACTGGAAGAAACAGAACATTTCACCACCTGAAATGAATCGAATCTGCCTTTTCAGATTCTTTGAACTTCAGAAATTAGACTTTAAAAAACCTGTGAATCAGCTCAAGAAACTTTTTGTTCCTCATTAAAAAAACAAAAACCAAACCTGTGAAGTTAAAAAGTGGATTTTTTCATCACATTCACGCCCAAAAAGCATCTTTAACTCTTGTTTCTCTTTCTTGAATTGATATTTTCCTCATAAATCTTGTTAATAAACCGTCTTTCCTTCTCTCCTTTCACCCTCACCCCCCCCTGAAGGTCGACACGTTGCACGAACACGTCTGTATTTATTTACATGTTTTCCGCTGCGTCCAGTTTGTGTTTTTATGAGTTGGACCGGACCTCTGGCGGCGTCTGCGTCACGCCGTTTGCCGTTTATAGCAGAGATTTTACTGTTGGACCTATGCAACTGTTCTGGTGTTGGGTTTCTCTAAAAAGTCTCCGGACTCAACCTGTTTATTTCAGCGCAGAGAGAAAAAAAACACGTGAAAAACTCAACTCTGTTTCCAGCTGTGATTCAGAAACAAACTCAAAAACAGTTTTTTAACTCTTAAATATATTATATCATATTTTTCTTAGAGCTGAGCCTTTTCTTCAGGACAAACTGCAACTTTATTCCAAACTTAAGACGGAAAATCTACAAATTTATGAGCAGAGACTGAGCTTTAAACAAGAGAAGTGAGAAGTTTCTTATTGGACTAAATATAAACTTTGGTTATCGTCTAATTGCGTTTGTGCTAAAGTCAAACTTTAAGTTTTCAGAAAAGAAGAAAAAAACATATTTTTATAAAAGTTTTTAGCATTATGTTTGTATTATCAATTATGTTTTTATATTGAAATTCTGAGCAATGGAGATGTTGAAGTTAGTGGCTCAGCATTTCATCATTGAGGATTTGCTGCGAGACAGTGCATAATGTTGAAATGGGGCTCAGCATTTCATTTTATTCTTCCTTTACTTTTTTTTAAAAATAAAGTCATAATTTTGAGACAAAGGAAACAAAAAGAAAAACAAATGTTGGGGGGCTGAGAAGTCATAATTTCTAGATTTAAAGTCGAGGTGAGATAAAAGTCAAAGTTTTGAGATAAAATCAAAATTTCAACTTTTTTTCTTAATAATTTCAACTTTAAATCTCAAAACTATGACTTTTTTTTATCATATCTTGACTATTAATCCAGAAATTATGACTTTTCAATTTTAACATTAAAGCTGAAAATTTCATCTTTGTTTCTCAAAATTCCGACTTTGTTCTCAAAGTTTTGATTTTAATATCTTGATTTTTTGACATTTTAACCCAAAATTTTGAACATTTTCACACGATTCTGACTATTTGTCTCATAATTTTGACTTCCCTTTACAAAAATTTTGACTTTTATTTTCAAATTTGTTTACTGTCTAAAATTTTGTGGCTTATCTCATACATTTGACTTTTTATTACAGAATATTGACTTTTTATCTCAAAATTACAACTTCTCATCTCGTAAATTTGATTTCTAGCAGCCCCATAAAAAATTCTCTTCGCGCATTTTCAGCATTTCAGCGTTTTCCGTCTGTGAGTGCAGCTTTATAAACAGGCAGAATGAACCTAAAACATTTTGAGGAATTTGATAAATTTCCTCTTGTTGTAGTTTTGGGAAAAGAAGAAAAAAAACACATTTTTATAACAGTTTTTAGTATTATGTTTGTATTATTAATCATATATTTATAATGAAATGCTGAGCAATGGAAGTGCTATGGTTAGGGTTGTGGCTCAGCATTTCCACATTGAGGATTTGCTGCAATGGGGCTCAGCATTTTAACTTTAAATCTAAAAACCTTTAATTTTTTATCTTATCTTGACTTTTAATCAAGAAATTATGACTTTCCAGCTCAAAACATTGTTTTTTGTCTCAAAAATTTAACTTTGTTTCTCAACATTTTGACATTTTAGCTCAAAATTTTGTCTTTTGTCTCAAAATTAATCTTTGTTTCCTCAAAGTTTTGACTTAAATATATCAAAATTTTGACATTTTGGCTCAAAATGTTGAATTTTTTCACATGATTTTGACTTCCTATCAAAAATTTTGACTTTATTTTAAAATTTGTTTTTTTTTTTGTCTAAAATTTTGTGGCTTATCTCATAGTTTCAACTTTTTATCTCAGAAATTTGATTTTATTGGGCAAAAAAAAATCTCAATATCAGTCTAGACCATGGTGAAAAAGAAGGGAACTGTTGTTTATGTGCATTATGTCTGTAAAAGTGCATTTTCAGCATTTCAGCGTTTACTGTCTGTGAGTGCAGCTTTATAAAAAGTCAAAACAAACCTAAAACATTTTAAGGAATTTGATAGAAATTCCACGTGGACATAATTTTCCCACCAAAACTTGGATGTTCGTTCAGTCTAATGAAACTCGACCGTGACCTTTGACCCTGACGTTGTGACTCTACCTTGTGTCGGCCGCCGTGTTTCTTGGGCTGAGTCTCGTTCTCCTCGCTCTTGCTCTCGTTGTTGTCGCTAAGCCCCGCCTCCTCTCCGATGCCGCTGTCCTCCGTCTCCACGCTGCTGCTCCTCGACCCCAGTTTCTTCTCCTGCAGCATCAGCTTCCTGTCCTGGATGATTCCTCCGCCGCCTCCTTCGCCCACGCTCTGCAGCGCCCTCATCTGACGGCGCCGTGTCGGCGACTCGTTGCCGAGGAACGGTTTGCTCTGCTCTGGCGCCGACTCCATCTTCCCCTTGATGGCGTTGACGACGTCGCTGCTGCTGCACTCGCTGCGTTTGGGCTGGACGGTTTTCGTCACGGTGCAGGCGCGAATTTTGCACCCGTCCTCGTCGCCGGGGTCGGCTTTGATGATTCGTGGTTTGACGGTTAGTTTAACGACGTGGTTGCGAACTTTCTCCTCTTCCTGCTCGACGGACGTGGGCATCCAGCCGGCGGGGATGGCGTCCTGTTTGTCGGAGTGGTCGTTGGCCCAGCCCTGCCAGCTCTTCGCCAAACTGGCCACCATGGCGGCGCACTTTATCTTCCTGACGGCGCGTTTGAAAGCTTGAGGCTCCTTCGGGGGAGCGGTGGCGGTCGCAGCGGCACTCATGATGTCAGAAAAACACAAATCTGATGTTTTTGAAGTCGGTTTGAAACTTTTCGTCTCAGGTTTCAGCGTCGATCTTTAAAAACTTCTCAGGGGTGAAAATCCGCTTCACTCAGACTTTACAGCCTTGATGGATCTTCACGGAAACGTGCGGCGCTCTCTGGACTCGGTCAGTGGGTGAGCGCGGTGGCGTGAAGAGTGCGAGGACTTTGTGTCTAATCCCCAATGAAGCCGCTCTGGCTCCAACGCCTTTAAATAGAGACGAGTGGAGGGGAAGTGATGTCGCAGGGACGCCACGTGAGCCGGGAGGTCTGGTGTCAACATTCCTGTCTCACACACACACACACACACACACACACACACACACACACACACACACACTCAGGGTGACTGTGGAGGAATGTGTGTGGTGGGTTTAGGGAACAGGTGTCCAGTGTTTTTAGCTCCAAAGTTTCTGTCCTGACACACAAACACTTTCATGTACATCAAAGTGTGTGTGTGTGTGTGTGTGTGTGTGTGTGTGTGTGTGTGTATATATATATATATATAGGCCTGTTTTCATTCACATCACCTTACACTTTGATCACCTTCGAGGATTGAGAGAGCGTCAATTTCAGGCTTTGTGCTCACTCACTAAACATCCAGACTCTGTGTGTGTGTGTGTGTGTGTGTGTGTGTGTGTGTGTGTGTGTGTGTGTATATATATATATATATAGGCCTGTTTTCATTCACATCACCTTACACTTTGATCACCTTCGAGGATTGAGAGAGCGTCAATTTCAGGCTTTGTGCTCACTCACTAAACATCCAGACTCTGTGTGTGTGTGTGTGTGTGTGTGTGTGTGTGTGTGTGTGTGTGTGTGTGATGCAGCAACTATTTCAGTCAGTGTGTGTATATTTGTGATTATGTCAGGATTAGATTTTGGATTGTGACTCATTTATCATAAATGTCTGTGACTTTTATTGACGTTACTCACTCGTCTTTTTGTTGTTGTCGTTGTTTTTTAATGACATCACCTTTTAAAAAAAGTTTTTTATCATCTTTTAAATGTTTGTTTTAGCAGCCATGGTATTAAATTTAGTGTACATGAAGAAACAGTCAATGAATAGATGGTGATTTTTCTGCTACAGCATGTTTACTGAAGTTAAAATCATAAAAACAGAATCATGAACCATAAATATCTCATTATTTCATGATACTGAATAATCCTGATATTTCATAATAATTTTCTCATTATTTCATAGTACTAAATTATCTCAACATTTTATGAAATATATCGTATTCTCCCATGATTCTAAATTATCTCAATAGTTTATAATTTTCCCATTATTCCCGGATACTGAATTATCTCCATATCTTCTGATAAATATCTTTTTATTTCATGATACTGAATTTTCTCATTGTTTTACGACAACGTTCTTATTATTCCGTGATACTCAAGTATCTCAGTATTTTTTAACAAACAAACAAAATTTTTGAATGATACTGAATTTTCTTGATATTTTATGACAATTTTCTCATTATTCCATGATAATTATCTTATTTCATGATACTGAATTTTTTTGTTGGTTAATGATAATTTTCCAGTTATTCCATGATACTTAATTATCTCAATATTTCTTAAGAAATGCTTTTTTTTATGATTATTTCGATGTTTCGTAACAAATATCTTGTTATTACATGGTACTAAATTATCTCGATATTTCGTAATATTTTTGTTGTTTTACGACAATGTTCTTATTATTCCGTGATTCTCAAGTATCTCAGTATTTTTTAACAAACAAACAAAATTTTTGAATGATACTGAAATTTCTTGATATTTCATGACAATTTTCTCATTATTCCATGATGCAAAATTATCTCGTTGTTCCATGATAATTATCTTATTTCATGATACTGAATTATTTTTGTTGGTTAATGATAATTTTCCAGTTATTCCATGATACGTAATTATCTCAATATTTTATGAAAAATATCTCATTATTACATGATACTAAATTAACTTGATATTTTATAATTTTTTCATTACTTCATGATTCTGAATTATCTTGTTGTTTCATGATAGTTTTTTCATTATTTGATGATACTCAATTATCTCAGTATTTCTTAAGAAATGCTTCTTTTTTCACAATTATTTCAATGTTTCGTAACAAATATCTTGTTATTTCATGATACTAAATTATCTCTATATTTCGTAATAATTTTCTCGTTATTTGGTGATACTCAACAATCTCATTTTTTGATGACTATCCCCATATTTCACAATAAATATCTTGTTATTTTGTGACATTCATTTATCTTGTCTTGTTGCAATAAACTTTCTCATTGATTAATTTATGGGGGAAAAAAAAGTAAATTCAAAACAAACGGGATAAAATCCATGACTATTCTGTTCAAAAATAAAGGTTTTAGTGAGGAAAAATTGAGATGACGTGAACAAGTTTTACTAAAATTTAACAAAATAAAACAACAATGTAAAAGCAAACTAGAAACATGGAAATAGTTCATTAAAAATAAATTGGAAACTAAAATGTCACTGAAAAATAACCTTTATTAAAACATCAAAAGTCATGAATTTGAAAAAAATATTAAAATGTGACGAAAAAGTATCATTGGAGATTAATTCTGTCAAGTAATGAATTAAAAGTCAAAAGATAAAAAGTCCCAATTTTCATACAAAAGTATTAAAAATCAGATATAAGAGCAGAATCATGACATAATTGTGATTGAAGAAAAACAGAATATAACATGTAGGTGTGAACTTTGTCTTTTAATGGTTGAAATTGAAGTAAAGATTTTAAAAAGTGAGATAAAAATGTAAAATATGCTGAAACATTTTAGAAAGAGAGAGAAAAGTTTGGAGGAAAAAAATTGAGGAGATTTATTTTAAGCTCCAGCGTTTGTTAAATCCAGAGAAAATATTATTCCTGAAAGATTAAATAAAGTTAAAGTGTTTGGATCTGTGTGTGTGTGTGTGTGTGTGTGAGTGTGTGTGTTTATCTCTAATGAGTCTGTTTGTGTTTGTGACCAACAAAGAAACTCTGAAAATCCTTTAATGAACCTGTTTATTTTCCCCTGTCTCTGTCTCTCAGGTGGTCGTTGTATAATCAGGAAACTGTTCAAGTTTGTCTGAGGGAAACTCATTAGTCACAGTAACAGCTCTCACACACACACACACACACACACACACACACACACACACACACACACACACACACACGGAGGCAGAGTGAGTGACAGAATGACTGACGGAGGATTTAATGTGAGATTAAATGATTAACGAGGCGTTAGTGTTGATTAAAGTCACTTTATTAAGACGTTTAGAGAAAGAAAGCAGAGATCACGTTAAAGCTCCAAAGATCCTGATAAATATTCACCGCTTCATCAAACTCATGGATCAGAAACGTGTTGACAGATGTTCAGGAACAAAAACAGCATGAAGACGCTTTTTGCAGGAGTCTGAGTTTATACAAACGGACTCAACGAAGTAAAGTTGTTTGTTTTGTCATTAAAGGAAGAGTATGCAGAATCTTCATCAAAATTAAAAATGTAGTTTTTACAGGAATAATTCTGCTCAATCGTCGTCTCTGGGCCTCTGTACTTGTGTCAGTAGCTGGGTTCACGTCGAGCCTTATATTCCGATTGGAATTGGTTTAGAAGCCTAAACCGAATAAAAACGCTCCATAAAAACACTTCAATCAGAATAAACAGGCCAAAGCTGAATGGGATTTCTTACGGTTGCACAGGGGTAAAATATTCCTTTTCCCAAACCGATGGAAAAGGAAAGTTTCATCATGTCAACGGTGAAACTGAACGGTAACAGGCTGCGTTTTGTCTGCACATGCTCTGTCACGATGTTAAAGGAACCCCGACTGTAAGGACTAACAGGCATGAATCTGCTTAAATGTTTGTCTCAAACTAGAATTTGTTGTTAAAAGGTGGGTTGGGTTGATGACGTAGATTGGTTGCTTGGTGCCGAGCATCTGGATTTGGCCGTTTCCTCACTACTAGTCGCCGTAAGTCACGAGGTTTGAGGAGGGAAAAAACATAATAATGCCACATGTGGCTGCTTTTGGGTGAAAGGTCAATAACCTGAGATATCAAAGTTGAAATTCTGAGACAAAATGTCAAGTTTTTGGGAAGAAAAAGACGAAATTGTAAGATAAAAAGTCAAAATTTTGAGTTAAAAGTCAAAAATTGGAGATAAAAAAAAGACAGTCAAAATTATAAGATAAGTGGTCAATAATTTAGGATAAAAAAGTTTTTAATATGAGATAAATGTCAATAATTTAAGATGAAAAAGTTGAAATTCAGAGACAAAATGCTGATTTTTTGGGGGGGATAAAAACGTCAAAATCATGGGAAAAAGTCAGAATTATGAGATTAAGAGCCCAATTTGGGATACAAGTCAATAATTTGAGATAAAAAGTCAAAATGATGAGATCTAAGTCACTGCACTTTTCAGTCCAAAGGAAACAAGGAGACTGATGTTAGTCTGCACAGCTTCCCAAAAGACAAGAAAAGAAGGAAGTTGTGGGAAATGGCTTGTGGGCGTAAACAACTTCCCATGGAGCCGCGGCTATGTTCTGGCCACTTCTCCCCAGAAGCATTTGCTGCATTTAGCCGGCCCATGCTGATGAAAGAGCTGACAGGTGTGGGNGTCATTATAAACGGAGACTAAAGCCAAATGCTGTGCCGACTATTTTCCAACACAAACCCACAAAACTTCCTCTGGAAACCACTGAAGTCCGCTCCAGGACTTATATGATCCTGTATGAGATCCAGCCCGGTGCAACCATATGACATCACTACCCAGACGTTATTGCGGCGTAAACAACAATGGCGGCCTACAGGGGAAAATATTTTTTCTAATTTTATACAAACTAAGATATTTAGAGAGATTTTATTATGGTTCTTATGTAGCTGGTAAAAACACTGATCATTTAGGAAAATGTCGTTCTGGTAGCCAGGGGAACTTTTAACCCCGACAAAGATCATCGTGCAGAAATTTCTATTGTGCAATGAATGCATCTTTTCCATGTTTCCCAGCATGCATTGCAGAGTGAAGCAGCTGAATCAGATTCTGTGCAGAGATTAATGATGAAGCTTGAATCTTTGTGACGACATCTCTGTTTTTCTGAGCTCTAAGAATAGAATTAAGGTTTTCACACACTCACTCAGGTTAGTTTTAGAAGAGTTTGATTCTGTGTTTTCAGTTTTTTTCTTTTTCAATCCTTCTCAAACATTTCTGTCTCTGGTTGCTGCCTGACAAAGCTGGATACGTGTTCAGAGAGTTTAAAATAACTCAGCACAGCGTCACCGGCTCCTGTTTCACACTCTCTCTCTCTCTCTGAGTGTGTGTGTGTGTGTGTGTGTGTGTGTGTGTGTGTATGTGTGTGTGTAATTGAAGTTCCCAGCCTCCTGCCAGCAGCTGCCTCACGTGCACACTCCCACCGCCCGCTGTGCACGTCAGGCGGCGCAGAAATAGAAACTTGACTGAGACATTAAAGCTCAGAGTGAAATAATCAGAGTTTTCATCCTGAATCCATCAGAGAAAAGTTATTTTTAAAACGATCGATGAGTCACAGGATTTAAGATCAGTGATAATAACAATGAGAGAATAATTATCTGTTTATGTTTTCATGGACAAATCAAGACTTTCTTTGTAGTTTTCATGCACTTTAACTTAAAATAAGACTCAAAAACCTCAAAGAAAAGTAAAAACAGATTTTTTTATTCATTAGAGTTGGATTTGTGAGTGAATAAAAATAATAATTGAACTGTATTTAAGACAAATATGCATTTATGCCTCAATGATCCACAAACTTTAATAACTCCCAAGAGTTTTATTCAGTCAGGAATCATTAAAAAAATATATTTAAGTCCATTTTCACCAGTAACAAAACTTAAAATGAAGATCTGGCTTTGATGGGTTCATTTTTTATTTTCTTTATTTATTTATTTATTTAGTTTTGGTCATTTTAAGACTAAAAAGAATTATGAGACTTAGTCAAAATTTCACTATTTTACAAGAAAGTTTGACTTTTCATCAAAAAATAAAAGACTTTTTTCCATAAAATCTGACTTGATCTTAAAATTTTCTTTTTTTTTTCTGAAAAGTTTTACCTCCATATAAAAATTTTGACCTTGAATCACATAATTTTGACTTATCTTAAAAAAACAAAACACAAAATATATGACTTTTTTCCCCCTTTTATTTGGACTTTATTGTCTCAAATTTCAAACTTCAATATTTAATGTCAAAATTTCAAACTTTTATTTCAATGTTGCATCTTTTTATCTTATAACTCTGTTTTTTTTGTCTCAAAATTTAAATTCTTTATTTTAAAATTTTGACTTGATGTGGAGAAAAAAATTCTCAACAAAGCAAAGTTTTAATTTTTACAAATCAAACTGGCAGAAGTGGTTTCCACAACATGAAATTATGACATTATTTATGACAAATTGTTACTGTTTGCTCACTTTCTGTCCTAAAAGTTGGTCCAAGTTTCTCTTCAAGATTCTGTTTATGCAGGAATTTATCTTTAGGAATTGCTGAATTAATTTTCATAGAGTTAAACAGTTGTTTTCTCTTAAGTATCAGTGGAAAATAAACTTTAAAGGCTCAAACTGCTTTAATGACAGGAGACGATCTGCAACATTTATCAATCAAGCAAAATGCTCTGTACCTTTAAAAGTTATGAACTGTGCAACATGAAAAACAGACAAAAGAAGATTAAAAAAGACAAAGTGATAAAATAAAATCAGCATCTCCAGTTTTCTCAGGGAGTTTCTTTGCTATAATAACATTACTGCTGCAGATCTGTGCATGTTTTTGCTTTCACACGTCCTCTGAAGTTTCTGTATTTTCTTGTGTAATAAATAAAAAGTGTACTTTGAAACGCTGCAGCCTTTCTGCAGCCGTCTACGACTGAATCAAAGCTTTGTAGGAATGTGAATTTCTGCTGTTTGATAGAAGCTGAAAGTTGTTTTTTCTCTGTGAAAGTTTGAAGGGTTCAGATGTTTGTTTGTTTGGACCTTTAATTCCGTGTAATCTCGCTCAGCCAGGCCTCCATCTGTCCAAACCAAAAAACTAAAACTCTGCTTCACAGGAAACAGGAGCAAGAAAAGGAATTAATCTCTATGTTTTTAGGAAAAAGAGGAGCTGGATCAGGATTCAGAGTTTTGATCAAGCTCAAGTTTTTTGACTGTGATTGCTCTGACAGAAAAGAGGATTCTGGGATTTGGAGTCAAAACTGAGTTGATCCAAGTTTTTGATAAATATTGTGATAATTTTGAGCCATGATGTTCAGAAAAGGGACTTTAATACTCTCTTGATTAAAATCTTTGGACCAGCTGATGCAGTCGAGTTTCAAAATGCAAAAATAAAAAATGGGAGTGAGACATAAAAAAAAAAAAATGAATAAGCAATTCATTGGAAACAAATCTTAAAGTTTGTGTTCTGTTGCCATGGTGATAAAAACTGAAAATCTGAATGTCTGAAGGAAAAGAAAAATCACAAAAGTGCAAATTGATGTTTGTTCATGTGAGAAATTAACCTTCTTGGTTGAAAAAACAATGTAGTAATTTTCATTTTGCTGTTAAAGTGGTTTCTAAGTCAAGTTTCAAAATCCAAAAGGAAGAAATGGAAGGGAGACAAAAACTGAGAAAACAATTTTATTGCAAAAATCAATTAAAGGTAAATATTCTGTTCAACAGCTGATTGGAAGTTTAAGATCAAGGCTTTTAAAAAGGAAAATCTGCAGAAAAATGTGGATTAAAGATGATTTTCTGTCAGGTTTTCTCACTGTCATGATCCTCCTGATGGAAAAAATCTTTATTTATTTATATATTTTTCACCAATATGAAGTCAAAACTTTGACTTTTCATCTAAAAAAAACTTTAATTTCTTAAAATTTTGACTTTTTAACTCAAAATTTTGACTCAATATGAAGAAAAAGAATTCTCAACAAAGCCCAGTTCTCATTTTTATTTTTCCATATCATCAGGACGGTCAAGGTTCAATTTTTAATCCTCAGAGAATCAAACTTTCTTGCACCTTTATCTCCCATGATGCTCTCAGTCAAAGTCCAAAAGTAAAGAAGTCTATTTCAGCAAGTGCAAAACAAATGGATAAATAAAAAATGGCTTTCAGATTTTTTTTGTTTCACCCATTTTTAGTCCAACATTTTCAGATAAAAAGTGAAATTCGACACTAAAGCGAAACACAAACACTAAATCACTCGTTTGTATAGAAGCACAAGTTCACCAGTTAAAAACAACAAAACCCGGAAAACTAGTAAGTTGGGATTTTTTTGGGGCCGATATGATGTCAAAACGTTGAGATAAAAAGTCAAATCAATGAGATATGAAGTCAAAATTTCAACTTTTTATCTCAAAAGTTGAAATTTATTAGCTCATTCTTCTTGGCAAAGGCCTCCAGTTCCTGTAAATTCTTGAGACGTACTTAAACGTTCACACATGCCAATGATCCAAAACACAAGGACAAGAGGACCTGCCATTGGCTACAGCAGAATAAAGTGGAGGTTCTGGAGTGGCCATCTCAGTCTCTCAAGGCCAAGTCAAAGTTTTGAGATCAAAAGTCAAAATTTTGCAAAAAAGTCACATTTTTAAGATAAAAAGGCAAATCTTAAAGAAAAAGATCCTAATTTTGAGATAAAGGACAAAAAATGGGGGAAAAGATAATACTGTGATAAAGCCAAAATTTCGAGAGATAAAAGTGAAAATCCTTAGATGAAATGTAGAAATTTGGCAGCAAAATTCAAATTTTTGAGATAAAAAAAATAGAGATAATTGGTCAAAATTTTGAGAAATGAATCCAAATTTTGGAATTAAAAACGAAACAAAATGAAAGAAAAACACTGAATAAAAAGACAGGTTTTGAATTTTTTAGTATAGTCAAATTTTAATATACAAAGTTGAAATTTTGGATAATAACGTCAAAATCTGAGATACAAAATTATAGTACAAGATTATTATTTAAATTTTGTGACATAAAACAGGTCAAAAATCTGAGATAAAAGTAAAAATTTTGCAAAAAAAGTCCGATATTTGAGATAAAGGACAAAAATTTCAAGAAAAAAACAACAACTTTGAGATAAAAAGTCATTATTTTAAAGAAGAAGTCTTTTTCTTTAAATTAAGATATTAAAAATGTTTGATGATGTTGGACCTGCCATTGGCTACAGCAGAATAAAGTGAAGGTTCTGGAGTGGCCATCTCAGTCTCCTGACCTCAATATCATTGAGCCACTCTGGGGAGATCTCAAACCTGCAGTTCATGCAAGACAGAGCAAGGATTTACAGGAACTGGAGGCTTTTTGCCAAGAAGAATGGTCAGTTTTACCATCTGAGAAAATAAAGACCCTCATCCACAACCAGCACAAAAGACTTCAAGCTGTCACTGATGTTAAAGGGGAAATACACGCTATTAAGAACTGGGGGAGGGAAACTTTTCATCAGGAAGTTTCTGTTCTCATTATGATTTAAAGAAAAGTAACAGCTGAAGCAGGTGAAGCTTCTTTATTCAACAACTTCTCTGATGTGTGAACTTTTCACCGCTGACAGATTTGACCTTTTCGTGCAGAGAAACTGGTGTTTACTACTAAATGAAAGAATAATTAAGAGTTCATTAACGTCCTGAACTCTTCACCTGAATGATTCATCGTCAGCTCAGGAGAGAAACAGAAAAAAGAAAAGCGAGGATTCAAACTCCCACGTCCTCGTTCTCCTCTGACGCTCAGATTACTCAGGTCATTTATCCCAAATTTGTTTCTCTGACAAAACATCTATTTCTGCTGCGCCGTGTTTGCACACAGAGCATATATTTCTGGCGAGTGTGTGTGTGTGTGTGTGTGTGTGTTTGTCTGTTGCGTAATCTGTATTTGTGTATAATTGGAGGACGTCTTTTTCTGTGTCTGCTGACGCCACCGCTGTGGGGACGGCGAGTCAGGAGAGAAACCTCATTACTGTCGAGTTCCTGTGGGACGAGAGAGTGAGACCACACACACACACACACACACACACACACACACACACACACACACACACACACTTCTGCTCTTATATAAAGATGAGAGCTTTAAGTGAAAGGATGGATTCCCTGAACCTGAGTCACCACAGGATGAATTCAACTTTAAACTCTTAAAAACTGAAGCGTCCACATTTAGGATCTTCATTTTAACTTTTTGTCTCTTGATTTTAAATTTCAAGTTTCTAATTTTGACTTTTAACCCAATTAATCTCATAATTTTGTCTGCTTAAATCCCCCAATTTTGATTTTTGAACTCCATCTTTTGCATTTTTAACCAACAATTATGTATTTTTATCTCCTCAATTTGACTTTTCAGTGTTTTGATATAAAGTTTTTAATTTCTTATTTTGACTTTAAATCAAAAACTGTGCCTCTTTTCTCTCAATTTTGAGTGCTTGAAACTCCTTATTTCAAATTTTTAACCCATAGTTACGCATTTTCATTACTTTCATTTTACATTTTGTTAAAACTTTAGACTTTTTACCTCCTCAATTTGACTTTTTCTTTGCTGGTATCAACTTCTAATGTTATTATTATTACTTTTAATCAAAAATTGTGCCTCTTTTCTCGCAATTTTGAGTGCTTAAAACTCCTTATTTCTAATTTTTCACCAATAACTTTGCATTTTTATCACTTTAATTCTACATTCTATTAAATCTGTAGCCTTTTTACATCCACAGTTTGACCTTTTCTTTACTGATATCAACTTTTAATCTTCCTATTTGGACATTTTGTCATTATTTTTGACTTTTTATCTCCTCAATTTGACATTTTATGTTATGATAAAAAAAAAATTGTATTTCTTATTTTGAATTCAATTAAAAAATTGTGTATTTTTCTCATAACTTTGACTGCTTAAATGCCTTATTTTGAATTTTCAACCCCTTCTTTTGAAATTTTAACCCACAATTATGCATTGTTATCACTTTAATTTATATTCTATCTAGATGTTCAACTTTTTGTCTCCTCAAATAATTTTTTCTTTGCTGATATCAACTTTGAACCTTCTTATTTTGGCTCTTTGTTCATATATTTTTATTTTATATCTCCTAACTTTTACTTTTTCTTCCTTATATTAACTTAAAATGTCCTCATTTTGACATTTTATGTTCTGATTTAATATTTCTAGTAAGGAGTTTGCCTGTTTAAAACTCCTTATTTTGAAATTTTAACTCCATCTTTGGACTAATTTTTAATTTTCATTCCTTTAATTCCAATCAAAACTTTAGACTTTTTACCTCCTTGATTTGACTTTTTCTTTGCTGATATCAACTTTTAATCGTCTTATTTTGACATGTTTATATTTCTGACTTTTTTTTCTCCACATTTTGACTTTTTCTTTCCTCATATCATCTTTTAATCTCTTTACACTTTTTATCTTTCAACTTCAAATGGTTATTTCTTATTTTATCTTAAAATATTTACTTGTAACCTTTTCTATCTTCGTTTTGACTCTTTAAAGCCTGTCAGTCCTTTCAAAATAAAAGCTTCTCCCGTGAAACAGACACAGACGTGCATGTAAACGAACACACATGACGTCCGGCTGTGAGGAGACAGATTGGACTCTGCGTGTGAGAATCTCAAGCTGCTCGTGAAGGCGATGACATCATCGAGCAGCCGCGGCGATGACCAGCGTGAAAAGAGCAAATGTTCCTCGATCTGGATCTTCTTCTGACCGGAGCTGTGAGTTAAACTGACGAACATTTCACATCAAAGTACAAACAAAACAAAGCCAAAACACTTCAAATTGTTTATTTAACACCTTAAATCTCACCTTTTTCCTGCTCTATATACCATACTGTGTTTCCAAGGTCTAAATTCATCAGTTTCTCCTCATTTGAAAGATTAAAGTCTCTAGTTTCAGAAAATGTCATGTTTTTATATGTGGATAAAGTCCACATCAGGATAAAAGCAGCTGAAACACTTTTCCCTTTTGATTTTTTATAACCAATTTTTGAGCATCATTAACTTCAAGATGCTTCATGTCAGAGATAAAACATCCACCACATCACTTCTACACCTTCTCATCTACATCTGAGTGAAATTTGAGCTTTTTAGGTAAAACTTTGTAGGAGTTAGAGAGTTTTTAGTCTCAGGTGACCAACACCAGCAGATGCGTCTTTGTTTACCTCATACTAGGACTTCATGCAAACAAAACCAGCTTTATCAGTGCTCTGTGTCCTCTTTTTTAGTCAACTTTGCTCTCTTTGTGAAAAGGTTCAACAAAAAAAAAAAAAAAGTGTAGTTCCCAGTCACAGATTGGACCTCTTCTGTTGCACAGGTGAATGTGATTGGAGACACACGGCATTGGTTCTCGTCAGTGATCTAAATGGCTACAGCTGGCTTTGTTTGAAAGGTAAGGCGATTGGTTATAGTACATGTGATTGACAACTTTGCTAACAAAAAAAAAACGGACACTAATAGAGCTGTTATGCAAGACCACTGAGCAGGGAGCACTTGTTGTCTATCACAAGCTGTCCTGGGATGAAAACTCAACAGAAAAGGATGGGGTGACTTTAGTCTTGCAGCTAGAACCCTGTTGAAAACAAAGACTTGCAGCTTTGTCAGATTGACATTGAGGAGGAAATGCTCTAAGACTGTGAAGCTGCTGTTATTGATGAGAACGGACACGACAGACAGACAAACAACGGACTTTACAGGAGAAATTTCACCACTTGGAATAATTTGATGAAACAACACTTTTGATATGTTTGAACTCTGGATTCCTCTGGTGGAAAGGAGAGTGAATATTCAGGGTACGGGCGTCAGGATGTGACGTAACGACCCCAAACAGGTAGGACATCCTCGTTGTTGTGAGTGATTCTTTCGCTAATTAAGAAAATTGTGAAACAAACTTAGAGACTGAAATGAGAAGAATATAAACTTTATAACACCCATTTACTGGGGGTGATTGTTTCAGATTGTTACCTGCAGAAATCACAGTTACATTTGAAACAATCTGACCTGACAGTTTATTTTTACGTCTTTCTTTACAAAAAAAAACTCGCCTTCAGCTTCTTCAACAAACCAAAATCTGGACGTGTTTTCAGCTTTAGACTCTCTGAGCGTCGACTCACTCGCCTCATACGTCCTGTTATACGTTAGGAGTTTACTCAGAGGTTACGTTGGATGCTGCAGAATATTTTGATGCCGTTTAAAGCGTTTAAGCTTTGAGACGGGACGTGGAAGTGGGACAGCAGCAGATCAGAGCGTGAAGCTGCGTGAAAGAGACGCAAAGAGACAGAAATAAACCTGACAGACGTTCTTTAGTTCTGCACTCCTCGCTCTGTTCCCTCCGAGTCTGACACAGCTGAGTCACACACACACACACACACAGATCAGTGTGTGTGTGAGGAGCTCTGTCAGGTGTGTTTTCAAGCATCTGAGTCAACACAGGAACCTGAGCGCATCAACTTCAGTCTCACGTCTTAACAATACACCAACACACAACTCTGAAGAGTGTGTGTGTGTGTGTGTGTGTGTACACAAGTGCTGTTACATTGCTGAAATATTACTCAATCACAAGTAAAAGTACTGGTGTTAGAAAACTACTCGAGTAAAAGTATAGAGTATTTGTCAAATAAACTACTCAGATACTGGTGATGTCACTGTCTCCTCTAAATTTGTGTTTTTCTTTACCAATAGTTAAAACACTAACAATCAATAATCATTAATAACTGATAAGATAGAAAACCAGTGTTTTTCCCTCATTTTGATTTTGATTGGTTGTTTTTGTGTCTTTCTTTTTCTCATTTGAAGTTTTTATTTCCTTATTCAGCAAAGATCTCAGGCAGACAAAAACTAAATTAGATGAGGTGCAGTTGAATATCCATGAAAACGTTTTTAACTGGTTAAATTCTTAACACAAAATCAATCAGCGATCAATCATTAACATTTTTTTTGTTTTGTTTTTCATCCATATGTCCTGGTTTTCATTGGCTTGTTTGTTATCAAATCACCTTACTGGCTACAAAAATGCAGATTAAAGGTCGAGAGCAGTGATGCTCAATCTGTGGGCCGTGGCCCCTTAGTGGGCCGCGGCGGTGTTGCAAGTGGGCCGCCAAGTCACTAACAAAATTTTCTTTTTTTGGTGGGGGGGGGGGGTTATTTGCTTTTAACTGTTGATCACATCTTTGTCTTATCACATTTTATTTGATAAGACATTTTTATCATGCTTTACCCTGCGCTGTGCTTTTGCTTTTGCTTGTTTGTTTTGTTTTACTTGTTTGTTTTGCTTGTTGGATTTTAGTTTCTTTTAATCTGTAAAGTGTCTTTGAGTATTTTGAAAAGCGCTATATAATTTTTTTTTATTATTATTATTATTATTATCATACGAAGACACAAATATGGGTCAATAAGGTGACGTCCCCTTTTTTGTGTCTGAGTGCAATTTTTCCTTCCATCATGAATTGAGTATTTCATCACATGTATTTCTTTATTCTATGAAACCTGTGTTATTTGAACACATCTTTAAACTATTAAAATATAACATGTTTTTTTGTGTTTTGGTTCCTCAAACCCCCAAAATGTCAGGTGGTGCAACCGTCCTGACAAGTATCCACAGTAATTAAACTCTAAAAATTGAATGTCAGTTATTGTAAATGGAAATTAAAAATACAGTGGCATTATTTTATGCTTCAACCTTTTTAAATAAAACATTCTTNTTCACAAATAAAAGAAATGAAACACACAAAATGAAAATGTATGAGTCACTACTGACACTTGAGAGATACTTGCCAATAATTTCACACAGAAAAAATAACAGGAACATATAAATATATTTTCATATATTTGGTTGCACCACCTGACATTTTTGGGTGCTCAAATTAAAAATACTAAAAAATAATGAAGCTAAAAACTTTGAAATGTTGGTCAACTACTGAAATCTGTTAGAAAACATAATTCTTCTCTCAGAAATATGTTTTTATCCATTTTCAAAGAACTTTTTAAAAATACCTTTTTAGACCCTCTTTTTGTCATTGACCCTTATACAGACTATGGTACAGACTTGAAAATCTACTCATAAAAGTATAAGTACCCCAAAAAACTACTTAATTACAGTAAACTGAGTATTTGTAAATAATTACTTCCACCCCTGTGTGTTATTTCCTTTTTGCTTTATATATAATTTGTACTGTTTTAAGTTTTACTTCAGATCAGAGAAAAAAATTTCCTCAAAGAGTCAAATAAAAAGCTTGTAATGTTTGGAAAAGTCCACGCACAAACATTCACACTCGTTCTTTCTCCAGGAATGAATGATTGAAGAAAGATGAGATATCTTTGGAAGAGAGCTGGAAATACGATTCTTTATTTCTGCGAGTTTTGCAGCTTCGCTTCACTTCCATCATCCAAGAGGCAGCAGGAGGAAAAGAAGACAAGCTGTGCAGAAACGATGGCAAACGTAAAAAGAGCAAGAAGAAAAACAGTCTGCAGATGGTCCAGAGAGAGAGAGAGAGAGAGAGAGAGAGAGAGAGAGAGAGGTGACTTCTGCTGAGAAAGGACAAAATGTTTCTTTAATTGGTACAAAAGGAAAGAAGAACGTAAAAGAGGAGGAAGAGTAAAAAAACAAAAAAACAATCATGTTCATGTTTACGGTTTAATCACGTCACTGTTTGGTTTTATTGGAGTCGACTGGAGGCTACGGTGATGTAATTTAATCTGCTTTCTTTAAGGGGGAGAATAATTAAAAAAATAGAAGTTGCTGCTGGTTGGCTCAACTGTTTCATGGCGTAAATAAATAACTTGATTGAATTCACCACATTTTTTCCTTTTTGTGCTGAGCAAGGTTTTTGTGAGAGATGAATTTATCTCTTTAAGTCCGTATGTGTCGGCGGCGACACATTACTTCTGTAATTTCTCGTCTGCTGTGATGTTGAAATTTCCCCTATGAGGTATCAATAAAGACTATTCTATTCTATTCTACAATATGTGTGAGTAGCTGAATCTCTTTCTCCTCTTCTTCCAGATTCAGTTTTTCTGTCATGAAGAGGAGAAAACATCCTTCAGTGGTTTTTATGCAAAAAGAGAGAAGCTGTGAGATGCTGGAGGATCTGGTGATGCTGTCAAATGCTTTTTTTTCACAAAATAAGATAAAAAAATCTCATAAATGCTGTTGCATAAATGTTTGTTAAAGTTCAAATTTTCAATTTCTCCTGTTATAATTTTACATCATCGAGCAGCCGCGGCGATGACCAGTGAGAAAAGAGCAAATGTTCCTCGATCTGGATCTTCTTCTGACCGGAGCTGTGAGTTAAACTGACGAACATTTCACATCAAACTTATTCTTTCAGGTAATTTCTATTCTTATAGTGGAATTTACAAGATTTAACTCCTTATATCATGTTTTTATATGTGGTTAAAGTCCACATCAGGATAAATGCAGCTGAAACACTTTTTTCCTCTTGATTTTTTGATATTTTTTTTCTTGTTTTTGAGCATCATTAACTTCAAGATGCTTCATGTCAGACATAAAACATCCACCACGTCACTTCTACACCTTCTCATCTACATCCGGGTGAAATTTAAGCTTTTTAGGTAAAACTGTGTAGGAGTTAGAGAGTTTTTAGTCTCAGGTGATCAAATACAGCAGATTCGTCTTTGTTTTGGTTTGTTTTGTTTTTGTAAACCAGCTGTATCAGTGCTCAGTGTCCTCTTTTTAGTCAACTTTGCTCTTTTTGTGGAAAGGTTCAACAAAAATCATAAAATTGTAGTTCACAGTCACAGATTGTTCCTCTTCTTTTCACAGGTGAATGTGAATGAAGACACACAGCATTGGTTCTTGTCAGTAAAATTTCTCAATCTATTTGTTTGAAACCTCTAACATCCAATTCTCTGTTTGTGTTTTTCTTCAGTTTAAAATATTTTTCTCTCACATAACATGCAGTAAATTAGAATTAACACCAGATAGTGAAAGTTTAAAGTATTCCAGGGGAAAAAAACAGGCTTAAACACTGACTCACAGGACATTATTTGACTGTTTTATGGTCAAGATTGTTTTACAATATGCAAATTTCTCTTTATTTATCTGCTGAACTAGGAAAGGAAAGTGTGTGAAAGTTGGAACCAAATGTAAAAACTGTGTTAGTTTGTAAACTCCTCAGTTCAGTTTCTGCTTCGTTCTGCTCTGATGTAGAAAACAAATGTGCCTCCTCATTACCCAGAGTTCTGTTTTTCCTCCCTGGTTTCTTCCTCCTCGTCTGCAATAATCAGCGTTTTGATGACACAGTGTTGAAGCAGAGTTCCTGGAAGAGCAGCAGCGCCGTCATATCCAGACTCATTAGATAATGGAGTTAATACAGTGATGGAGCAGATAACGCTGCCCTCAGCTCCGTCAACACAATGTGGAAAATACACAATCAGGACGTTTGTTAGAGGGAACCATAAATCAACGTTACTGCGACTCTTTAAAACATCTGACTTTCTCTTTAGGAAACTGCAAACTCATCATCTTCACAGATCTGTCTCCGTCTTTTCTCTTGGTGTCATGTGCAGCAGTTTACAGTAACTGAAATATGCAGATTTCTTACAGGAGTGATTCTATAATTAAGGGAACATTTCACATCCATGGAATCAACTTATCAATTTTACCAAATATTGATTTCAAGCAATGACCTATTTAACATTGAGTCATGTGGGTGATGTTTCACTTTCATTTAACACAGAAAATTAATACCTTTCATGATTTATGGTCTAGGGGTATGATTCTCGCTTCCGGTGCGAGAGGTCCCGGGTTCATATCCCGGACGAGCCCCCACTTGTTACGACCTGGTAATAACTAGGGGTATGCAGGCCGAACAAATAAATTTATAAACCCAGGACAAGATGGTCAAAGAAAAATAAGGCAGGAGAAAATGGTCAATTAAATGTATTTAATAAATAACTCAGGTCAATAATTGTAAACAGAAATCATTAAATCATTAAATATGACAAAGCTGTTTAAAAAACTGTTTCAATATTGAATACCCATAAAATTATTCACTTTGTTTGTTACGCAATGGAAGAAAAAAAACATAAATCAGGAACAGTTTGTTTTAAAGTCACATGACTCAAACCATATGATGTCACAACCTTTTTGGTGGGAACTTTGGAGAAAATTTGATATTTTTCAACTCCTCCTTCATCCAAATGTTAGTTGTAAATAGTGTTTTCATTGGTCGTCAGCTTTGTTATCAACATTTTCTTGTTTAACTACTGTAGATGTTAAAATGACCAAAATGTAAAGAAGAAACACAGAAATATGAGTTGATGATTCAAATGATTCAGGACATTTTTCAAGAGCTGAGTCTAATGTAATAGTGTTGAGTTACTCTGAATTCAGTATGAATTTATATAGAAAAAATAGTCACAACTCTTGTCCCTAACACAATTGAAAAAACTATTCACCAAAATCAACCATTTCTCTTTTTTACCATTTCAATATTTCAGAATTTGTTATGCATTAAGTATGCTCGTTGGTTAATTTAGTAAATTCCAGGTATAAACTATTCAAACAGATGGAATATAAATCAAAAATAGCACATGATTTTTTCGCTTTTTGTCACACCTGAAATGTTCCCTTAATTATAGAATCACTCACATACAGTGAAGAGAAACTGCTCTAACAAGCTGCGTCACAGTTAATCATGAAAAATCGCTGCTGTCAGTTTTGTTCTAACGTATTCATCACGTGTCGTCACTCGTTCGTTGGTTTCTCAGTTTTAATGAGCAGCTCGTCCTGGATCAGAGCACGAGCTTCATTTAATGAGCTGAAGAACATTATACTTTATATTTCACACTGATGGACTTCTGCTTTGATTTATTCCTCTGATATAACATGATTTATTTATTGCCCTTCGACTTTGGATCATCCACAGGAAAAAAAAGAAACTCGTAGATTCAGTAAAATAATTTAAAACTCACTTTGATAAACTTTAAACTGCCTTTATTATAGTTTCACTTTTATTTCTTCCCATTTCCTTGAATCTCTTTACTTCCTAGTTCATCACTTTTAATCATCCTGTTTATCTTAAGTATTTTTTTTTCTATCTCTTATTGCCTTTAAGCACTTTGAACACTTTTATTGTGAAAGGATGAATCTTCTCCAACAGCTTTCAATCCTCATTAAATTCTTGTCTGATGAGGAAATAATAACTATGATAGGATAAAATGCTAAAATATGGAAATAAATAATAATACTCAAATACTTAATAATAAAACACTTAAAATATTACAATACTAAACAATAAAATACTCCTATACTATAGAATAAAACAATAATAGAATAAAAAACTGAAAATACTGAAAAACTTCACAATAAAATGCTGAAAATACTAAAATACTTAATAATAAAACACTTAAAATACTAAATAAAATATTTTTATACTGTAGAATTCAACAATAATAGAATAAAACACTACAAATACTGAAAAACTTCATAATAAAATGCTGAAATAACTCAAATACTTAATAATATATCACTTAAAATATTAGTATAACAATAAAAAAAACTATAGTACTATAAAATAAAACACTACAAATACTGATATACTTCATAATAAAATACTGAAAATGCTCAAATACTTCATAACAAAACACTTAAAATATTACAACATTTACGTTATAAAAAACTATAATACAATAGAATTAAACAATAATAGAATAAAACACCACAAAATGCTGAAATACTTCATAATAAAATGCTGAAATAACTCAAATACTTAATAATAAAACACTTAAAATACTACATCAAATACTCTTATACGGTAGAATTCAACAATAATAGAATAAAACACTACAAATACTGAAAAACTTCATAATAAAATGCTGAAATAACTCAAATACTTAACAATAAATCACTTAAAATATTAGTATAACAATAAAAAAAACTATAGTACTATAGAATAAAACACTACAAATACTGATATACTTCATTATAAAATACTGAAAATACTCAAATACTTAATAACAAGACACTTAAAATGTTACAATACTTAACAATTAAATACTATAATACTATAGAATAAAGCAATAATAGAATAAGACATTACAAGAACTGATATTCTTCACAATAAAATTTTGAAAATACTCAAATACTTGACCATAAATTCCTATAATACTATAGAATGAACAATAATAGAATTAAACACTACAATTACTAAATTCCTTCAAAATAAAATGCTGAAATACTCAAAATTTTAATAATAAAGCACTTAAAACAATACAATATTTAACAATAAAATACTATAATACTATGAAATTAAACAACAATTGAATAAAACACTAAAAATACTGAAATACAACACAATAAAATGCTGAAAACACTCAAATACTTAATAATAAATCACTTAAGATATTACAATACTTAACAATGAAATACTCTTATACTACAGAATTAAACAACTATAGAATAAAACACTACAAATACTGAAAAACTTCATAATAAAATGCTGAAATACTCAAATACTTAATAATAAGACACTTAAAATATTACAGTACTTAACAATAAAATACTATAATACTATAGAATAAAACAATAATAGAATAAAACACTACAAATTCTGAAAAACTTCATAATAAAATGCTGAAATAACTCAAATACTTAAAATAAATCACTTAAAATATCAGTATATCAATAAAAAAGCTATAGTACTATAGAATAAAACACTACAAATACTGATATACTTCATAATAAAATACTGAAAATACTCAAATACTTAATAACAAGACACTTAAAATGTTACAATACTTAACAATTAAATACTATAATTCTATAGAATAAAGCAATAATAGAATAAAACATTACAAGTACTGATATTCTTCACAATAAAATTTGAAAATACTCAAATACTTGACCATAAATTCCTATAATACTATAGAATAAAACAATAATAGAATTAAACACTACAACTACTAAATTCCTTCAAAATAAAATGCTGAAATACTCAAAATTTTAATAAAGCACTTAAAATAATACAATATTTAACAATAAAATACTATAATACTAAATTAAACAACAATTGAATAAAACACTAAAAATACTGAAATACAACACAATAAAATGCTGAAAACACTCAAATACTTAACAATAAAACACTTAAAATATTACAGTACTTAACAATAAAACACTATAATACAATAGAATAAAACAATAATAGAATAAAACATTACAAAATGCTGAAATACTTCATAATAAAATGCTGAAATACTTCATATTAAAATGCTGAAAATATTCAAATACTTTATAATAAAATTCTGACTAAATACCAAAACAAATGGGATACAGTTGGTGTGTTGTGTTTTAAGTCTAAAAAGAAGAAGAATAATTACTGAAGATAAGATTTTTACCAGTATTTTTTTATTTTATTTATCCATTTCTGTTAATGGACTGTTACTAAAGTGGACCCTGCTTTGGTTCCAGGCGACCCCATGTGGGGTCCCGACCCGCAGGTTGAGAACCTCAGAGTTGGACGTGTTAGTGTGTGCGTGTGCAAACTCATTTATATTTAATTTCCTCCTCATTGACTTTGTCTTCATCCATAATTAAAGCAGCATCAGTCAGCGTGTCAGTCAGCGCCGTGATGTGACGGCTGAACCAGGTTTTTAACGAGAGTCCAGAGTTAACGAGGTTATTCTGGGGTCAGGGTCTCTGAACAGGTACCTGCTGTCATCACTCACTCACAACCATTAATTATTCTTCTGCCAGACGCCGCCGCCGCCTCATGGTCGTCGTCTCTGCACCTTCATCTCTGGCTCGTTCTCTTCCTGAGCGAATATTTTTAGGTCCTGATGCTTAAAACTCGTCTGTTAAAGAGACAAAACTTCACAGGTGAACTCAGAGAAAAGCAGACTGTCCTATCAGGAAATATAAACTCTTTTCTCTAATAATAATAATAATAATAATAATAATAATAATACACTTATTTAAGAAGGCCTTCCTCTGTTCTGTATCTTATGAACACACAGATTTCTTCACAAACATCAACATGATCTCAGAATAACTTTCTCTCAGCTTTGAAATATCCAGGTCACACATCTCCCTTTTTAACACATGACCTTGGCGTGTTACGTGCACGAACATACGTGTAGAAACAACAGGGTCACAGTAACATGAGCCCAGGAGGTAAAAATAATCTGCAGCAACGACACGACTTAAAGATCTGCAAAACAAAGATCAAAACCTGGTGAATAAAGCTGAAATCCAAGATAAAAATACTAAATTCGACAAGAAAATATCTTTAAACTAATCAAATTATCCGTCAGTGCAGCAAGAAAATTTTAATTGACAAGAAATCCAACAAAAAGAATTTGAAAATCTGTAAATAAGTGTCTTGAAAAGTATCAAAACAAGAAGAAATTGCTCATTTTTAGCTTAAAATACTTGAAAACAAACTTCTAGGAACAGAATAATAAGTAAAATATACAGAAAAGAAGCAAATTATTTCAGTATTTTTTTCATCATTCTTACTTTTAGCAAACAAACCTTATGACAAGAAAAAAAAAACTAATTTATGATGAAAAAAATAAAAGACTCGTTTTATTAAGAAGTGTCTCTTGCAGCATAGTCTCATGTCATTAACCAAATTAAATTAATAATCAACACTTTTGACTTTTTATCTCCTCAATTTGTCTTTGTCTTTCATTATATTAACTTAAAATCTCATTATTTTGACATTCTGTGTTTTGATTTAGATTTTTAAATCTCTTATTTTAACTCTTTTTACAAAATAATTTGATTTTTCTGGTAATTTTCGACTGCTTGAAACTTCTTATTTTAAATTTTTATTTTACACATCCGTTTTACTGGCGGTATCAGGCTTTTATACATTTTTTATGTTTCCAATTATATAAAATGTTCCTTTCAAACGGTAAATGAGTGTTTTTAAATAAATGTTTGAGTTATGAAGCTGCTTTTTCGTCTTTGAGGATCTTCAGGTTTTAAAAAGTCATAAAAAGTCAAGGTATCAGTATAATAAAGTCAAAACTGAGATTCAAGTCAAATTTTGGAATAAATAGGTGGAATTTTAAGAAAAAAAAAGTTGAATTTTGTGATGAAAAGTCAAATTTATTAGAAAAAAGTCAAAGTTTTTAGATAAAAAGGCACAGTATTGTGATATAAAACCAGTATTTTGAGATAATCATTAAAATTTGAGATGTTGGAGTCAGAATTCTCTGATAAAAAGAAAAAAATTGAGATAAAATGATAAATCAAGGTTAAAAAGTCAAAGTTATGAGCAAAAAAGTAAAAATATTGTGAAATAAAGCCAATATTTTGAGATATTTTTGTCAAAATTCTGAGATTAAATGATCAAAATAAAGTTGAAAAGAAATAATTTCATGTATCTTTGAAATAAATGGTCAATATTATGAGGAAAAAAAGTCAAAATCATTATTAAAAAGGTGAATATTTCGAGTTTACCAAGTCCAAATTTTGAGACGAAGGCAAATTTATTGGTTAAAAATTTGAATTTTTGAGATTATATTTAAAAAAATTTAGTTTATGGTCAAAATTATGAGAGTAAAAAAAATGTGGTTTTTTTCTGAAACTATTTGTGAAAAAAAAAAAATTGCGATTCTTTTCATAAACATTCATTTTACTGGCGGTATCAGGCTTTTATACATTTTTTATGTTTTCAATTACATAACATGTTCCTTTCAAACAGTAAATGAGTGTTTTTAAATAAATGTTTGAGTTATGAAGCTGCTTTATCGTCTTTGAGGATCTTCAGGTTTTAAAAAGTCATAAAAAGTCAAATTTATTAGAAAAAAGTCAAAGTTTTTAGATTAAAAAGGCACAGTATTGTGATATAAAACCAGTATTTTGAGATAATCATTAAAATTTGAGATGTTGGAGTCAAAATTCTCTGATAAAAAGAAAAAAATTTGAGATAAAATGATAAATCCAGGTTAAAAAGTCAAAGTTATGAGCAAAAAAGTCAAAGTTTTGAGCTCAAAAGTAAAAATATTGTGAAATAAAGCCAATATTTTGAGATATTTTTGTCAAAATTCTGAGATTAAATGATCAAAATAAAGTTGAAAAGAAATAATTTCATGCAACTTTGAAATAAATGGTCAATATTATGAGGAAAAAAAGTCAAAATCATTTTTAAAAAGGTGAATATTTCGAGTTTACCAAGTCCAAATTTTTGAGACAAAGGCACATTTAAAGGTTAAAAATTTGAATTTTTGAGATTATATTTAAAAAAATTTAGTTTATTGTCAAAATTATGAGAGTAAAAAAAATGTGTTTTTTTTCTGAAACTATTTGTGAAAAAAAAATTTGCGATTCTTTTCATAAACATCTGTTTTACTGGCGGAATCAGGCTTTTACACATTTTTTATGTTTCCAATTATATAAAATTTACCTTTCAAACAGAAAAGGAGTGTTTTTAAATAAATGTTTGAGTTATGAAGCTGCTTTATCGTCTTTGAGGATCTTCAGGTTTTCTCTCTGGGTTTTTAGGATTTGATCGCCCTTGTAAACGGGGCCTTAAAGAATTTTAAAGAGGGGTGTTCAAGCTTCTTTAGTCTTTATTTTGTCCCTCTGGTGCCCCCGTAGCATCTTCATTTGAGTCAGAGCTCAAAGATAATCTCAGTTTTTTTCTTTTTGGTGTTTTAGAAAACGTTTATTTCAGCGTCTGCTACTGTCTCTTTAAGGATCCCTGCTCCACAAACCCCCTTCTCTCTGATTGGCCAGGAGACCTTTGTGTTTGAGGCCCTGCTCCTTTAATGTGTCATGATTCTTCTGTGATGACATCATTTCATAAAAACCTGATGAAAATCAACACCAGCGTGAATGAAATCGTGACCTTCACTCTTTCCTTTAATGAAGAGTTTTCACTGAACTCACTTTTTTCTCTTTTCCTCAGATTTATCAGCCCAAACTGGAGCGTGAAGCTTTAACTTTCCTGACATCACCCCCCTCCCGTCCTTTAGAAAAAGAAGAGTCATAGTGTTTAATTATGTCCCATCAATCACTCTGTCAGAGTCAGCGCCCTTTTTAAAAAACTCTGTGTCTCATTTCAGGAGAAAACCTTTCCTCTGACCTCCCTTCAGCCAGAAGTGACAGAAATAAAACTGAAAACTAAAATTCCTGTTTTAACAGCGACACGTTTTTTCTGTGTCAGCGTCTCCAGACGATTATGTTCCTGTGAGTGCGTCAGAGAGAATAATCTGCAAATAATACAGATAAACAGCCCCACTGATGAGGAGTGTGTGTGTGTGTGTGTGTGTGTGTGTGTGTGTGTGTGTGTGTGTGTGTGTGTGTCTGTGGACTCGTCAGATTGAAGGAACAAAACTTTACGTCGAACATTAATCAGAAAAGTGACATTTTAACGTGAACATCCTTTAAGAGTTGATGATGAATAAATTCAAACCAAACACATGGAGCCACTGATCCACCTAGTGGCTGCAACAGGAATTACACCTTTAAATTATAAATGGCTCAATGAGGTGACGTCCCCTTTTTTGTGTCTGAGTGCAATATTTCCTTCCATCATGAATTGAGTATTTCATCACATGTATTTCTTTATTCTATGAAACCTGTGTTATTTGAACACATCTTTAAACTATTAAAATATAACAAGTTTTTTTGTGTTTTGGTTCCTCAAACCCCCAAAATGTCAGGTGGTGCAACCGTCCTGACAAGTATCCAAGTATATGAGTCACTACAGACACTTGAGAGATACTTGCCAATAATTTCACACAGAAAAAATAACAGGAACATATAAATATATTTTCATATATTTGGTTGAGCCACCTGACATTTTTGGGTGCTCAAATTAAAAATACTAAAAAATAATGAACCTAAAAACTTTGAAATGTTGGTCAACTACTGAAATCTGTTAGAAAACATAATTCTTCTCTCAGAAATATGTTTTTATCCATTTTCAAAGAACTTTTTAAAAATACGTTTTTAGACCCTCTTTTTGTCATTGACCCATTGAATAACATATGGAATAATATTAAAAATCAAATATCATGAATTTTGCTGCAACATCCACATTTAAACACACACGTCTTCTGCAGTTATTACAAAGATCAGAGTCTCCTGGTTAAACTAATGCAGTTTAAAGCGTTTTGACCTATAATCATTTATAATAACTGCAGAGGACGTCTGTGTTTTAATCCCGTTCTGTAAATTTACGACTTTTCAAATCCACAAATTCCAACTTTTTCCTCCAAAATTCAGAGGTTTCTTTCTGGAGAATTTATTTATTCAATATTTATTAAGTTGAATGACTGGAAACCAGAGTAACAAACTACAAAACAAACCAAACAGAACTGTCATACTACAAACTATTTAAACACAGTAAATACAGCCACTACTACAAACTGCATTAGAATATAATTTGTAGGAGGATCATTCAAAAACAACCACAGTCTCTTAAAATTGTATTGGTCTTTTTTGATACTTTTATAATAATTTTAATATTACTTTCATTGTTTTTAAAAGAATAAATGCATGAGATCATAGTGAGGGATATTTTAAGGACAAATTAATGAGGTAAAATGTGAACCATAGACTTTAATCTCAAAATGTCAACTTTTTTTCCCAAACTTTGTAAAATTTTTGACATTTTTCCTTAAAGATTTGACTTATTCATCTTAAAATTTTGACATTTGTTCTCAGAATTTGACTGTTTTCTCAAAATGTGGAGTTTTTTTATCCTTAAATTTGCCTTTTTTTTTTGTTTGTAGTAGGATAATTCAAAAACAACCACAGTCTCTTAAAATTGTACCAACACCAATGTCCCTGAAACAACTAAAGAAACAAAACCCAAACTTTTGTTTTTCTGTAAACATTATTTTATTGAATTTCAAATTTCTCTGAAAATTCACATGTATGTTTTCATATCATAAAATATAACAAATAAAATATAACATCAATTTTTAAACTTTAAGCAGAGGACGTAACCGAGCGTTTACGGTTCAACACTGACCCCATGTGGTCATTGATGGAGTTACATCCACCTCAATAAACCTTAAAAATACAGAACAATATCATATTTACTCTTGAATAACCTAAACTCTTCATGGTTTCTCACTGATTAATAATATACATCTTTGATCAGTTAAAAAATAGCACAAATTCACATTTCACATTGTTGGATCTGAAGGTTTGAAGTAGAGCTTTAAAATGCAAAAAGAAGAAATGGGAACAAGAGACCGAAAGTTTTGTTCTGCTGTCGGACGCTGTTTTGTATCAAAGTTTTCCTCAACTGGATCCTGCAGGAAAAGATGATAGAGAAGAAAAAAACAAAGAAGAGAGAGAAATAAAGAAAAGGGTCAAACACTGAGTTAAAAACTGGTCATTTCTTTCAGCAGTGAACTGGCAACTTTTATTTATTAATCCATGAGATGAAACAAACAGTATTTAGTGGTGAAAAAAAAAACGACAGAAAAAGTCAAAAAATTGTCTATTTGAAAAACTGGAATCATCAAATTTCTGACGTTAAACTTAAAAAATCCTCTTAAAAGTATCGATACTCAAACACAGAAACAATATTAATTCACTGTGGTTTTGATGCTATGACACCAAAAAGTGAAGCAGTGAAAAAGACATTTTAATCGTGTGATATTTAATTTAACTGATTGTTATTTAATTTTTTAGTTTAAACCTCAAAATATTGTTCTAATTGTTGTTTAATTTGTGTTTATTTTTACCTCAGACAAACAAAAATATTGTAATCGTGTCAGTTTTTGTTCTTTGCAGTTTGTTAAATCTAGAATTTTTTTAATATTAATGAGTTAAAAGAATAATATTTCATTTGAATAGTGTCAAATTGTGTTATAACTTATATTTGGGTTAATTATTTTGCTTTTATTTGCACTACATGTAAAGCCCGACCCATCAGAAAATAGTCAGAAAACTCTAATTTTTGGAACTGAAATGTTTATTAACCCTTTTAACAAAATCCACAAAAAATATTCCTTTATCATTTCATTCATAAAATATTTCGGACACACTGGACAATTTTGTGACCTATTTTATATAAGTTCTTTAGTAAATATGTATTTATTTCATGCAGAAAACACATATTTAAAAAAAAAAAAAAAACTATTTCAGTGTTATTCTTGCTGCAACTTCTTGAAAATCAAGCAACGATTTTGAAAAAGGCCAAAATAAAACTACAGTCGACTGCAGTGATATGAGAATCCTCAAGGTGGTAGAATATGATTTTAAAAATATTTTTAACAGGTTTTTAAAGAAAGTATTTATCATTTTGATGAGATAAAGGTCTTTGAACTCATGTATCAAATATGATACGTTTGGCTTTATTTATTTCTCTGAGGTTCTGTTTTTCATCTTAAAGAAAATGTTTTTAATGCCTTTTTTTGAATTTGTTGTTTTTTTATGTAGTTTTTATGTTTCCGGCTGATTTGTTGCAGGGTTTTCTTCCACCGCGGAGCCGCGCTGAGGCTGAGGGTGGAATGGGTAACTCCACTGCTCTGCTCTTCCTCCTCTGACCACACACACACACCAGTACGAGGAACTGGGCTGCACTGGGAGAGGAGGCACACACACACACACACACACACACACACACACACACACACACACACACACACACACACACACACACTCAAAAAAGCTCATAATAAAAAATAAAAACAAGCAAAAGCTGATACAATCAGACACAGACGAACATTTCATGGTTCCAGTTTTCAAACTTCAAAACTATTTTAATGTTATTAAAATAAACAGAAATTTTTGGACGAGCAAAATAAAAACAACTCAGCATTTTGTTTTTCTTCGTACACGTCTATACGCCAATTGTTTTATTTTTACTCTTAGTGTTGTCCTATTAACCTTACTTTTGTTGTTTTTACAGCCATAGATGTGTGAGATCATGGTAAGTTTATTTTATGACAAATTTATGAGGTTAAATGTAAACCATAGACTTTCATCTCAAAATTTCAACTTTTTGTCCCAAATTGTTTGTCAAAATTTGTAAAATATTTAGACATTTTCTCAAAATTTTGACTCTATAATCATAAAATTTTATTTTATTTAAAAAGTCTTCCTTAATAACAAAACAAAAACAAAAAAAACTCTCTTTCACTTACTCTGAAGGAGCTCCATATTTTTAATATAATAATTCAATATTCATACAAACAATGTGGTTGTGCAATGGATTTTTTTTTTTTTACAACACAATTTCTATTTATTACAAAGGCAAGTTGATTGTGTTCTTTTATTCTCTTTTTTATTCGTATATTTGTATATATTTATTTATTCTCATTTCTACAGGTTACCACGGTAACCTGATTTCGTTCCATCCATGTTTACATGTGATGAATGACAATAAAACTCCTTGAATCCTTGAACAACAAAGCACAGTTATAAATGAAAAACTTAACAACCTCCAACCCTCAATATGAAAAAAGTAGTTAGGAGTATAGTAATATAAGCAAAATAAATTAATTAATGAATGAAGTATAAATTTCAACGACTGACAACTAAAAAAAAAAATTGTAGATGAAAAAATACTTCTTTGATCAAAAACAAATATTTAGAAAACTAAGACAAATAATAAAGGGAATAAATCCTCATTGATTTTGAATACATTTTCTTTACTGTTTGGTTGATATTGAACTTGATAAAAGAAAAATGTAAAAAAAAAACAACGTGTTTTTAAAGTAGAGTCACTGTAAGTACAGCACGTTCTTTTCATGTCTGTCTGAAAAAACCTAATGTGATTAAAATACATTTGTGTAGTATTAAAATTTTGAACTTGAACTCTGTAAAAACCAGGAATAAGCAAAAAAAAAAAAAAAAAAAGTTCTTTACATTCTGCTTTAGGACTGTGGACACGTGGCAGTAACAGAAAACAGCTTCATGTCATATGATCAAATGTACTTTACTGTAATTATTCACTCTTTAATGTGAATATATTATTATAAAAACTCAGTAAAATGCATTTTATTCTGTATTCAGAGGCAGTTTTCTGTAAATAATTGACATTTTTTCCACTTCTCATCTTTCAGGGAAGTGAAAAAGCATTTTTAGTGTGAATGACCTTTGTACTGAAGCGTTTCTGTGTCTTAGACTTAATTTAACCCTGAAACTCGACACCAGACAGTAAAACTGGAATTTAACTGTGTAAACATGTGAAACCGCTTTAACTGTTAAAGGACATTTCACTGCTCTCTGAAAATAAAAACACTGAAATCTGCCACAGCAAACCAGAAACAACAGGTGTGAGTTAAATCCAATAAAGCTGAAGGTTTAACCATCACCCACCGTCACAAATCATCGAAGAGAATCGTTGGATGGAAAGATCTGGAAGGAAAAAGAGAAACAGAGGAGAAAGGTACCGCTTATCCAGGAGCTCAGGGTTGCCAGGTTTGCTGATATTCCACCTTTAGATCTGTTGTTATTCCAGGAATAAAGGAATTATTATCAAATTTACCTCCATATAATCAAAATAAATCAACAATCTGACTTAGTCTTAGTGTTATTATATTTGCTCTGCAGGTTTTTTGTATCACTGTGATATGTTCAGGTAACATCTTATCAGTCTTGTCTATTTTACTATGGTTTATAGTTGTCCATTGTCTTCTATATGCAAAATTTTTATTATTATTTTCCCTTTTTATGCCTTACTATTACCTGTATAAGAGAGCACAGTTTACCAAAGCAAATTCCTTATATGTTCATATATATAAATGGGTCAATGACAAAAAGAGGGTCTAAAAATGTATTTTTAAAAAGTTCTTTGAAATTGAATAAAAACATATTTCTGAGAGAAGAATTATGTTTTCTAACAGATTTCAGTCGTTGACCAACATTTCAAAGTTTTTAGGTTCATAATTTTTTAGTATTTTTAATTTGAGCACCCAAAAATGTCAGGTGGAGCAACCAAATATATGAAAATATATTTATATGTTCCACAATAAAAAAGACACACTTTAATAACCGTTCATAGAGAGTTCACAGACATCACTCTCATACATTTTCATTTTGTGTGTTTCATTTCTTTTATTTGTGAATAAGATAAATAATTTGATGTTAAAACAACATTTCACATTATTACATTGGTTGTACCACCTGACATGGAAATTGTTCCAGTCACCAATGAAGTGAAAAAAGCTTTTTTATCAGTATTTCAGAGAAATCTACAAACTTTTCCACTTGGTCACAAATGTCATTTGGGCTCCTCTGGCTGATGCAGTTTCCTGTTTCCTGTTTTATTCTCTTCACTTTAAAATAAAAGTCGAATGTTACGGTTGCACCACCCTGACATTTGACAAGGTGAAAATTACGGGACAAAAGTTTTTTACATTTCTCAACAGCTTTAAAATTCTTTTTATTCACAAAGAATGTTTTATTTAAAAAGGTTCAAGCATAAAATAATGCCACTGTATTTTTAATTTCCATTTACAATAACTGACATTCAATTTTTAGAGTTTAATTACTGTGGATACTTGTCAGGACGGTTGCACCACCTGACATTTTGGGGGTTTGAGGAACCAAAACACAAAAAAACATGTTATATTTTAATAGTTTAAAGATGTGTTCAAATAACACAGGTTTCATAGAATAAAGAAATACATGTGATGAAATACTCAATTCATGATGGAAGGAAATATTATACTCACGTCATTGACCCATATATATATATATTTTTTTTAATTTCTAAGCTCTTATCCTTCAGTCTATTATTATTCTTCCATTTTATTATTGTTTTTTTTTTTCACTTTGATTGTTTTGAGCAGCTGTGACAAAAAATAATTCCCCCATTTGGGATAAATAAACTATTTTCTATTCTTTTCTACTCTGTTCTATTGAAGTGTTTTTCTTCAAGCGCGTGTTTCTCGTGAATCTGGCAACCGACGCACCGCCCTCAGACTCCACTGCGCATGCGCATACTCGAAAGAGATGGCGGACGAAGTGGAGCAGGTTTGTTGATTAGTGTCAAAGTTTCCGTTAATTCTTCACTAAAACGTGTTTATAATTAACCCAACAGAGGTTTAACGGAAAATTTAATAACATTCTTTATTTCTTAACGCTCTGTTTTTATCCTGTGTGTATTTTTTACCCGTTTAAAGCGGTTTGCGGCCTGTTAAACACGTTAGCTCCGTTAGCATTTGGTGCTAATGTTTGAATGAACGTGAGAAAAAAACTTAAAATAAAAAAGTTTTTTAATCAAATAAAACTTCACACAACACAAGGAATAACAGGTTAGTCTTTGCAGTATGTGTTTAATGAGACAAAAAAATTGGGTTAACTCAGGTTTAACGTGGTTAGAGGAAAGAAAGAAGTTTTAATATTATTAGTTTGGTTAAATTCTATTTATTTATTATCAGTTAAAATAGACAGAACAAATATTCCTCTTTTTTGGTGGTAAAACTATGTCTAGGGGGATTTTATTAAATTCCTGAAATTGTTGTGTTTTTTTTCTCAGCTTGTTCCACAAATCCTTGATATTTATAATAAATTAAAGCTGCACTGAGTTACTGATGTTATTCTGATTATTCACCAGCCTCAAAGTCACAATTATGTGATAGAAACTCAAAAAAATTTAAAGAAAAAGTCATAATTTAGAGATAAAAAGTTGAAATTTTGAGATTAAAAAGACAAAATTTGTGATTCATACAGTCAGAATTATGAGAAAAAGCCAAAATGTCAAAATTTTGGGATAAAAAGTAGAAATTTTCTAATTAAACTCCTAACTATTAAAATCTGGTTATAAATCCTATCATTATGAAGTCAAAATTGTGGGGGAAGAAAATAAAATTGTAAGAAAAACTGACTTCAATTAGAAATTTTAACTTTTATATCAAAATTTTGTTGCTTTACGAGCAATAAGTATTGTTATTATTTTTCCAAAGCCAGCATTTCATGTTTATATTCATAAATGGTGAAAAAATTCATAAATTAAAATAAAAAGAATGGAATAAAATCATTAACTTACAAATAGTTATTTGTGTTTACACCATGAAAAATGTTCACTTTTTGATAAAATTGACTTGAAACACAAATAAATAAATGGAAATTTTGGCTTTTATCTCTAAGTTGTTTATAATATGGTCAGCCTATTTAAAATCACTCACACAGGAATTAAAACGATGCCCCATGAACAGGAAATCCCATTTATAAGGACAAAAACGGAGTAAACTTGATGTTTCTGTCACTTTTAACCTGTTGTGATTAAGTGTGACAAACCTAGATGAGTCCTAACTTATCTCATCTCAAATCTTCAGCTTTGTCCCCATTTTTTTTTTAAATCTCATTTTGTCATTAGAGACAAAAAATAAAGATCTGACTATGAAACGGTTTGTAAGGAGTTTTAAAAATCCATTTTTTCGACTGCTTTGTTGTACGTTCAGACCACTAAACTTTAAAAAGTTGAAAAAAAACCTCCAGCTTTGAGTCATAATCACTGAATCAGTCGTGAGTTAACTGAAGTTTTTTCTTTGTGCTGCAGCAGCCGACGACCAACACGGTGGAGGAGCCTCTGGATCTGATCAGACTGAGTCTGGACGAGAGAATCTACGTCAAGATGAGGAACGACCGAGAGCTTCGAGGGCGACTGCACGTAAGAAACACAAAGAATCTGTGTTTAAAGACACTTTCTGTTACATTTGTGTTAAAATATTCTAATGTCAGACTGTGATATTTCTTTAACCTGAAATGTGTCAGAATATCAGATATAATTTTCCACAGTTGATGTTTTCTGCTCTACACCAGTTTTACTCAACTAAAGAGACAAATGTCCCTTTTCCACTGACCCGTCTCAGCTCTACTCTACTCTCCTCTACTCGGTTTGTGTTGCGTTTCCATTAGCGCGGTACTACGCGTCAGACGCCAGTTTTTAGTACCTGCTCTACCCTGGTTCTAAGAGAGTAAAGCTGATACTAAAAGGTGACGTGGACGGACTGCCGGTCACTCATTGGTCAGAGAATGTCGTCTCTGCAGCTTCTGACTCTGAACAAATCACTTACAAGAGGCAAAGGAATAAGTCAGCGACGGGTTTTTAATGACATTTAAACCTGACGGCACAGAACCAGACTGAATGAAGACAAAATACAGCCCTAAAATGCTCCTTCATGATTCCTAAAGAAGTTAAAAGTCCTTTTTAAACCAAAAAGAAGTTAACAGCAAAGATAGTTGGCTTTAAAGAGTCTTTTAAATTAAATCAAAGTTGGTCGATGCAGGAGCGATCTGTCTGCCACGAGAGTCTTTAAGCACCAATCAGTCCATTAATCCACAGGGAACCAGAAAGGAAAACCAGTTCAAAGAAGAATGATTGATCAACAACAAATGAGACGATATGGTCCGGGTTTTTAGTTTTTAATTTCACTAGAGTGACCTAGGTCCCTTCTCAACTACAGTCCTTCGTCGAGGAAGCTTTTCCTCCGCGTGCAGCAGCACCAGGCTGTTGTTTACCTCCGTTGTCATGACGACCCACATTGAGCCGCTGTATTACTTTAATGAAATCTTTTTAAAGCTTTTTTTTTTCCTGTAAAGACCACGGTCCGTGTATACAATCATGTTTTACTACAAACACACCGCAATATCTACTTGTACGTGCGTGAAGACGCGTCGTGAAATCGCGTCGACACAATATTCTAGGTGCGGGTGGCACTCAGACATCAGCCCGATCTCCTTTTCTTGGTTTGGGTCATCTCTGCTCATCTCTAGAGCTGGAACTGTAGAGTGGAAAAGCGCCATAAAGAGACAAACTGTTGAAAACTTCCTTTGACAGAGAAACTATACAAGTGGAGAAAAGTGGAAAATCGGCTACAAGATACAAGATGTTTTATTTATCATCGCACATGTTTCACAGCAATGAAATGACATTTTAGTTTCATTCCGTCCAAGACTCATTAAAATGAAACAGTCACATGTTACAGGAGGAGGACGGGAGCGGGAAAACTGTGGGTACAAGAGGGAGGAAGAGGGGGAATAAAAGCATGATACTAAATTGTTCCTGCAGGGGGGTCATAGCAGTTAAACAACATAATAAACCATTAAAAACAAAACCTGAAGATCGCAGTGGAAACAAGGTTATGGAGGCAGCTTTTTTCCCGTATGTTTGTGGTTTTCTTATCCAAAATAAAAGTAATAAAAAGATATATTTATATACCAGCTCCTTTAGTATAACAGTTGATATCAACAACACACAAGATGGGAGCCAAAAACATGTTGATGTAACGAATTGTAATTGTCAACACATGGAAAAATAATCACAATTAGATGGTTTTGTTAATCGTTAAACCTTCTTTCAAGGTGAAATTGTGTGAAAGTTTGTCTGAATGTGTCTTCGTCACCTGTGTCAGGCGTACGATCAGCACCTGAACATGATCCTGGGCGACGTGGAGGAGACGGTGACGACGGTGGAGATCGACGAGGAGACGTATGAGGAACTTTACAAGGTACAAAGATGTTTTCTTTTCCTGTTTTCTTCCTGTTTCATACCCTTTTCTTTGTTTACATCACAGATTAGATTAAAGCTCAATGTGTCCTAATGCAGCACTGTAACAGCAGACAGTGAAATATTTCTTTAATCTGAAATGTGTCAGAATGTCAGATAGTTATTCACAGAAGATAAACAGCAAAAGAGACAAACTGTTGAAAACTTCCTTTGACAGAGGAACAATTTAAGTGGTGAAGAGTGGCAATAAAAATAGTGTCAGGTGGCAAAAATGGCCAAAAAGCAACTAAAGTTTTCAAGTAAAACTGGAAGAAAACCTAGAAAAATGGGCCAAAATAGTAAAAAGTGACTATAAAAGCCAAGAAGCAACAAAGAAGGCGAGACAGTTTGGAGACAACATTGAAAACAGTTAAAAAGCAGCAAAAAATGTGACCAAAAACAGTGAAAAGTGCCTTAAATGGTCAAAACTTAACAAAAAATGGCAAGAAATTTTGGAGAAACTTGGGAAATAGTCAGAAAGAAGCATAATTTGGTCCTAAAGTGTCAAAAAAAAGAAGTAAAAAGTGTCTGGAATCAGCAAAAATCAGTCACGTGATGATATGCAGGTCTGGAAAAATGAAGAGACCACTGCAAACTTTTCAGTTTCTCTGATTTTGCTATTTATTGGTGTTTGTTTGAGTTACATTTTCACGTTTATGGGTCAATAACAAAAAGAGGGTCTAAAAATGTGTTTTTAAAAAGTTCTTTGAAAATGGATAAAAACATATTTCTGAGAGAAAAATTATGTTTTCTAACAGATTTCAGTAGTTGACCAACATTTCAAAGTTTTTAGGTTCATTATTTTTTAGTATTTTTAATTTGAGCACCCAAAAATGTCAGGTGGAGCAACCAAATATATGAAAATATATTTATATGTTCCTGTTATTTTTTCTGTGTGAAATTATTGGCAAGTATCTCTCAAGTGTCTGTAGTGACTCATACATTTTCATTTTGTGTGTTTCATTTCTTTTATTTGTGAATAAGATAAATAATTTGATGTTAAAATAACATTTCACATTATTACATTGGTTGTTCCACCTGACATGGAAATTGTTCCAGTCACCAATGNTTTTTAATTTCCATTTACAATAACTGACATTCAATTTTTAGAGTTTAATTACTGTGGATACTTGTCAGGACGGTTGCACCACCTGACATTTTGGGGGTTTGAGGAACCAAAACACAAAAAAACATGTTATATTTTAATAGTTTAAAGATGTGTTCAAATAACACAGGTTTCATAGAATAAAGAAATACATGTGATGAAATACTCAATTCATGATGGAAGGAAATATTGCACTCAGACACAAAAAAGGGGACATTTGCAGTTGTCTCTTCATTTTTCCAGATCTGTTTGAATTCTATTTGAATAATCTCACAAAAAAATTCCAATAAAGGGAAAAATAATCGCAGTTAGATCATTTTTTCATATCGTTCAGCCCTAGTTGATTTTTTTTTTTCTGTATTTACTTCACAAAACAGTGAAAATTCTCCGTTTCTGTTTCTCTCCAGTCGACTAAAAGGAACATCCCGATGCTTTTTGTGCGAGGAGACGGCGTCGTCCTCGTAGCTCCGCCCCTCAGAGTCGGCTAACCGGAGTCACCCGCCGCCACCGCCGTGAAGAAACGTTTGTGCGTTTGAGGAGTTTGATGCTCGGAGGGGAATCGAAAAACTGTTGGCTCTGTCATTTCTGAAGTCTGAACCAACAGTTTTTCAATTTTCAAGAATTCGTTGGACGGAGGGAAATTTAAAAAAAAAAAAAAGTTCTTAAGTTTTGGGCTGAAAAAGGCCGGATGTCGTTTTTTATTTGAGAAACATAAAATTGTTGATTATTTCCCACCATCCTGATAAAAAAGACTTTCTTTTATCACCTCTCTGCTTTAGTTTCTCCCGTCTGTTTGTGTAAAACATCCAAAGTAAAAAGAAAGTTCTGGCCTGAACTGATGATGTAACTGATGTGATGAGTTTTTCAGTCTCTGAGACTTTTTCAGTTTTTTGTATTTTATACATTTTCTAGTGTTTGTGGCACTTTTGGAGTCCATCATGCTCAGATGTTTCAACGTTTGTGTTCTTTTGCTTTTGGAAACGTGAATGATGATAATAAAAAAACACCTTATTTGAATAATAAACCTGCCTCTAATTTCTACATCACTTCATCATGTGAAATAAAAATACCAAATATTAACTGTTGCTGTCTTTGAAATAGGAGACATTTGATGAGGTTTTTTTATATATATATGTCTCATAGTGAGAAAAATTCTAATATTAGATGTATAACTTCTCTTGAAAACTGAATATAATAGTTATGATCAGATGCAACATTGACAAGTTGATTAAAAAGTGACTATTATTTCAAAAGTTCCACCTTTTTATCTCAAATTTTTTCTAATTTTGATGACAGAAACACAAAGTTTTGTCTTTGTATCTCAAAATTTACATTTCTTATCTCATTTTAAATGACAGAATTTGACTTAACCTCAATTTAGACTTTTTATCTAACGAAATTTTCACTATTTAACAGACTTTACAAAGTCAAAATTTTGGCTTTTCATCTTGAAATTTAAATGTTTATCTCAATATTTTGACTAATAGCCTCCACATTTTGACTTTTTATCTCATAAATTTGACTTCTTTTCTCAGAAGTTTAACTTTTCATCTATAAAGTTTTGGCTTTTTAACTGTAATTGAAGCACAAACTTCCAGTTCATGTTGCAAATACTTAAAATAACTTATAGATGTGTTTTAAATCTATAAGAATAAATTTATTTTGGTCAAATACAGATATAAAAAAATCAAATTTTCTGTCTCATATTTTGGTTTTGCAATGCTGGATGAAGTCAGTGGTTTTATTGAAAATGGTTTTTCATTAAAATTAATCCCTGAACTACAACCACATTTCCAAAACTAACTTTTTTTTTCAGAATAAGAAGCAAAATCTCAAAGTTATGGATCAAATTGGTTGTTTCACCACCAGGTGTCAGTATAAACCGTAGAAACATCTCCAGAGCTGCTCAGCAGAAGATGGAGACAGAGTTTAGAATGAGTTTAAATAAGTAATTATAATAATTAAACCTCAGATGTGGATAAATTTAACTCACTTATCATTTCATTTTTGCCATATTTGAACCATTTTTTGATAACTTTTCACTACTCTCCAATTTCAATCCCAATTTTCTTGCCCACATTTGACATTTTTTCACCTTTTTTTTTTGGTCACTTTTGGACCATTTTCTGCAATAAATTGACAATTTTCTAAGTTAAATCCCAATTTTGTTGCCATTATTGTTGACTTTGGCCATTTTTACCACTTAAAACTGTTTTTAGTCACTTTTTTCAACATTTTTTGTTACTTTCTGAATTGTTTTTGTTTCCTCCAGAATCTTTCTTCCTCATTTTTGTTGCTTTTTTGCCATTTTACTCACTTATCATTTCATTTTTGCCACTTTTGAACCATTTTTTGATACCTTTTCACTACTTTCCTTTTTCAATCCCAATTTTCTTGCAAATGTCTGTTTTTCTTGCCCACTTCTGACATTTTTCTCTGGTTTTTTTTAGTCACTTTTGGACCATTTTCTGCAATAAACTGACTATTTTCTAAGTTGAATCCCAATTTTCTTGCCATTTTTGTTGACTTTAACCATTTTTACCACTTTAAACTGGTTTAAGTCACCTTTTTCCACCATTTTTACCACTTTAAACTGGTTTAAGTCGCCTTTTTCCACCATTTTTGCTACTTTATGACTTCTTAAAAGTGTCCTCCAAAATCTTTCTTGCTAGTGTTTGAAGCTGTTTGGCCATTTTAACCACTTTTAACTGTTTTTAGTCACTTTTTCACAGATTTTTGCTTCTTTCTGAATTGTTTTTGTTTTCTTCAGAATCTTTCTTGCTAATTTTTGTTGCTTTTTTGCCAATTTTTCTCACTTTTAACTTCATTTTTTCCACTTTTGAACCATTTTTGATAACTTTTCACTAATCTCCAATTTCAATCCCAATTTTCTTGCATATTTCTGTTTTTCTTGCCCACATTTGACATTTTTTCACCTTTTTTTTTTGACTCTTATGGACCATTTTCTGCAATAAATAAACAATTTTCTCAGTTAAATCCCAACTTTGTTGCCATTATTGTTGACTTTGGCCATTTTTACCTCTTTAAACTGTTTTAGTCACTTTTTTCAACATTTTTTGTTACTTTCTGAATCGTTTTTGTTTCCTCCAGAATATTTCTTGCTAATTTTTGTTGCTTTTTTGCCAATTTTTGGCAAAAAAAGCTGGTTTTGGTAACTTTTTTTTTTCAGGATTCAGGATTTTTTTCCCCCCACATTTCTTCCTGGAAGACGATGGGTCCCCACTATCCTTCCAGTTTTTAATATTCGCAACCTGTCAAGAATTGGGTTAAAATCACCAAAGACGTAGTTAGAGGAATCTACAAAAGAGACGAACTACGGTTACTAAACTGGGAAGAGTTTGTCTGATTGTAGAAAAGGTGCTGGTGTCCATGTGTCTTTCCACATGGTTGTTTAGGAAATGAGAAGCAGCTCATTGCACCAGTTGGGGTTAAATAACTTGTTCCCAGCTGAAAGATAATCACCCATGCAGGAATTATCCAATAGGAGGCTTGTACCTATTTGCTCAGTTAAATCCAGGTGGAGACTTTTATTTTGGCCAAATTTATATTTACACATTATCAAAATTATTTGCACCTTTCTCTCTGTGACAATTAACCCTCGTAGATTTCCATCATTAGTCTCTTTTTCCTCCAGTGTCTAGAAAGAATCTGCCTTCGCTGGTTTTGTTTCTGGCAGCATCACTCGTCTCTAACCTCCAGGAGATTCTTTCCGGAGAGAATATGAAAGGTTTTGTTGTTGCAGGCGGTTTTCAGCTGCTGGCTCTTCTCACCACATCACGTCTCTGCCCATTATCGGTGCACGGAGCTGCCTCACAGGGACGATTAGAGTAATGTAACATCTCAGGGACCTTAATGCACTTTAATGAGGAGCTTCTTCTCCGAATGAAGCTGTTATGGATGTTCTCCCATCAGGGTCATAACAAACAAACAGTCTTTATGCTGCACAGCTTTAATCGTTTACAAAATTAACAAAGCTGCTCCTGTTTAATCTGCTCTTTTCTGGAGCTTTTAACAAACTCAGGTAAATAAATACAAGACTTTCAGAGCGACTGTCGACTCATCAGAGTTAGTCAGGCTGAACGATTTACAAAAACAATCTAATTATTATTTCCTATATTACAATTGCTATTTCTAGTTCCCATCTTCTCTGTTTTTAAACAAACTCATAGTAGAACATGAACAGTTTCATTAATTACAGCACAACAACAACAACCCACTACCACTACAACTGGGACTGATTTTTACACATTTAAACACTTTTACCTTCTTTATTCACAATTTTGTACCGTTTTTTGATTCCTTCTCACTATTTTTTAGGTTACCTCTCAATTTTTTGCCAATTTTTGTTGTTGTTTTACCCATTTTTGACACTTTTCACTGATTGTTTGCAACTTCTGGATAATTTCTTACAACAAAATGATGTTTTCCAAGTTCAATTCCAACTTTCTTGCCATTTTTGACACTTTCACTGTTTTAAGACACTTTTTTTCACAATTTTTTGTTACTTTCTGAATCGTTTCTGTTTCCTCCAGAATCTTTCTTGCTCATTTTTGTTGCCTTTTGTCCATTTAACTCACTTATCATTTCATTTTTTCCATTTTTGAACCACTTTTTGATAACTTATCACTACTTTCCTTTTTCAATCCCAATTTTCTTGCAAATGTCTGTTTTTCTTACCCACTTCTGACATTTTTCTCTGTTTTTTTTAGTCACTTTTGGACCATTTTCTGCAATAAACTGACTATTTTCTCAGTTGAATCCCAATTTTCTTGCCATTATTGTTGACTTTGGCCATTGTTACCACTTTTAACTGGTTAAAGTCACCTTTTTCCACCATTTTTGCTACTTAATGATATTAAAAACTGTCCTCCAAAATTTTTCTTGCTAGTTTTTGAAGCTGTTTGGCCATTTTAACCATTGTTCACTGAGTATTGTCACTTTTTCACTGATTTTTGCTACTTTCTGAATTGTTTTTGTTTCCTCCAGAATCTTTTTGGCTAATTTTTGTTTCTTTTTGTCCATTTTCCTCACTTATCATTTCATTTTTGCCATTTTTGAACCATTTTTTGATAACTTCTCACTACTTTCCAATTTCAATCCTAATTTTCTTGCAAATGTCTGTTTGTCTTGCTCACATTTGACATTTGTTCACTTTTTTTTTACTCTTATGGACAATTTTCTGCAATAAACCGACCATTTTCTAAGTTAAATCCCAACTTTGGCCATTTTTACCACTTTTAACTGGTTTTATTCACTTTTTTCCCACCATTTTTGCAACTTTATGAATTCTTAAAAGTGTCCTCCAAAATCTTTCTTGCTAATTTCTGAAGCTGTTTGACCATTTTGGTCACATCTCACTCTTTTTTTGTCACTTTTGGACCATTTTTTGCAACTGTTTGAGTATTTCCAGGTTTTGTCCCAATTTGAATGCCGTTGCTTTGTTGATGTTGATGCTTTGTTGCAACTTTTACAACCTCAAACTAAATTTTATTGCTCCTCTTTGCTGTTTTTGCCTCTTTTCTTCATTTGTATAGTTTCTTTTGTAAAGGTAGTTTTTAACAGTTTGTCTCTGGTGTAGAACAGAAAACATCTGCTGCAAAAACTGTAGCTGATATTTTGACACATTTCAGGTTATAGAAATATTTCAACAGGACATATTAGGATTAAATCTAATTGGTGTTTGACTGATCTGAGCTGTGCCTCTGATTGGTTAAGCTCCCGATCTTAATATCTTCTAGAAAAACCCTTGTACAGTGTGTACAGTAGGGCTGAACAATTTATCTTTTTCTGATCGAAATCACAATTTCAGACATCATGATCATGTTTTCGCCAAAGCTGCGATTTTTTTTGCTCCTGACTGACCCAGGATCTGTTGTCACATGTTTTACACACACGTCCTCTGAGTGTAACACTAATGGGAAAGATCCTTTTTTCCTTGGGATTGCTGAATTTTGTTTTAAATTTTTTATTATAATCGCTTTTTGAACTTAGTCTTCGTTAAATTGTTATGTATTTTATCTTCTTTCACTGAACACAACTAAGGATATTTTGCAAGACAACATTTTTAAAAGTTAAGAGTCGAAGATATCTCTTTTGTTTTCCAGTCATTAAAACTACAAATACAATTAAAAAAGTCCAGTTTACAAATGGAAAATATTGTATTTCAGGGTCAGAAATTCGACTATTTATCTCAAAATCTTGTTTTTTAATCTCAAAATTTGAACCTTGAACGTGAAAGTTTAGACTTTTTCACATAACGTTAAGGTAATTTCTTAAAATTTGGCATCTTATCTCAAAATTTTGACTTTATTTCCTCAGAATTTTGTCTTTACTTCTCAAAATTTCCACTTTTGTTCATAAAATATTGACCTTTCATGTAAAAGTTAGAAACAATTCTTACCTTCAGTTTTCATCCTTATCTTGGAGTAAAAACTTTTGATGTTTTAATGGTTTGATGTAATTTTCTGTCAAGTTTTTACATTTTGAAAACTTCACTGAAGCTTGATTTGAAGAAAATCGTGAATTGAATTGAAATCATAAATCAGAAAAATTGCAATTAGATCTTTTTCTAAAATCATTCAGCTCTGAAAATGTCTTTGTTTTGTTGGTTTACAACAAAAAAATCTACCAAATACAAATGTTCTTACTTGTTTCCTCTGTCTGTTCCCCCTGGTTTGTTTTTTTACACACGTAATTTCACAAAATCATACGTGCGCGGTTTAAACATCTCAGGATTTCAGACTAATACGTTGAAGACAAACTCGTCTCTGGTGTCGTAGAGTTTGATTCTCCGTCTCATTTCTCACCAGTTTGTGATTTTCAGCACGTTCCTGCTGCAGCTGGACGCTCGCTCCTCAAACATTACTTCATGCGATTCCTGGAGACGAATAATGACTTCATGCTTCTCGTGTCTTTACGCTTGTGTCAGAGATATTTCCTGAGTTTTTAATCACTTGAGCTCAGACGTGATGAGGTTTTCACACTCAGGCGAAAACAATGTCTCTGATGTGGCCGAAGTTATTTCAGTCTGTATCTGTCACCTCTCTGCCAGTCTTCAGCAACAAATACTTTATCAACCGGTCAAAAGTTATTCTTTCATAACCTTAATTTTCTTCAGTAGAGGTCCTTGAAAATTGCACGGATAGTTCTATACTATGTTATTTGCATTTAAAATTAATCATGACCATTTTTCAGAATCAGAATCAGCTTTATTGCCAAATATCTTCAAAAAGCAAACAAGGAATTTGACTTTGGTTTTAACTGTGCTCTCTTTGTACAAAATTAGAAACATCGAAATATAAAAAACTTTGTATTAAAAGAAAAAAGAGAAAAGAAAATATTTATACACGTTTAAATTAAATAGTGCAATATAAATGTGCAGCAAAAAGAACGTACATGAGCATGAGACGTGACAGCAGTATTGATTTTTTTTGTTTAACTATGTGTGTTTAATTAAAATTCATAGCATCTATTGTCGTTAAAAAGATTAAAATAGTTTTACTACAGTATCCCGCCTAAACGTTGACATAAACCTGTGGTAATACAGCAACATATGCACCTCTGATAATTTTCTCTGTTTACATTCAGTGTTTTTATTCTACTTGATAATTTACTTAATGTTAAATTTAAATAGTTCTTTCTATTCTTCCTATTTTTACATTTTTACCATTTATCTTCTCTAATCATGTACTTATTATTTATTTAAGCTGTTGAAACCGGGATCTTAGGACTAATTTTGTACCACTAACATGAAAATGTGAACTAACAAAATTTCTTGAATCCTTGATAATAACCTCAGTGACAAAAAAAGTCAAAATTTCTTCTTTCTCTTACTCACAAAAAGAGGTAAACTGAGACCATACAACCTCCCACGAGAAGTCAGTCACATAATAACAATCGTTGTGTACATGGCACCCAAAGCAACAGCTGAAGTCCCATGAGATTTCATCTATGAATCTGTTGCCAGGATACAAACTCAACATCCTGAGGCACTCGTAATAATCTCAGGAGATTCTGATGGATTTTTCTGATTAATTCATTCATCTCTTCTTCTACTCTTCAAAGCTCCACTCAGTGGCAGCTTAGTGGAAAAGTTTCTTTTTAGTAAACAAACGTAGACTCATGTGTTAAGTCTTAACTTGCAGACAGTTTCATCTGTCGCTTCAGAGCTTCCTGGTTAGCGCGTCTTTTTAAGAGAACTGACCACGGGATCCTGACTATATTGCGACCATCGATTGTAAGTTGTCAGGTGAATGTTTTAAAACGTCAGTGTGTAATTTTCCTCATAGCTGCGTTTCTTTCACTCTCTGTGCCCAACTAACTTCCTGTTATGAACCTGTGTGTCTTTCAAAATAAGAGCATGCTGTAAAACTAACATTACACCACAAAACTTCAGTGAGAGCTCAGGCTCAGAGACAGAAGTCACTAACAGAATCATTTCAGCACCGACAACAATATACAGGTAGATGATTAATGGAAATAAAAGTTAGATTAAGTCATACTCAACTTTAGTTCATGTTATTTTAAAATTTTATTTGATCTTTATGGTTGTAATTTTAGAAATCTACTGAGACAGTCATGTGATACATTCAGACAGATAAATAAATCTGATTGAAATGTTATACTGGAATTAAAAATATGTAACTATATAAAGTGTGTTTTGGAATTAAAGGTTAGTTAAATGTAACCTGATTTTGAATTGTACACTTAATATGGTGATTAACAGGAGAAATCAAAATATCGAGATACATATTGTGTATCGAGTTATGGCAAAAATATATAGAGGTATTGGTTTTTGGCCATATCATGGCATATCAGCCCTGGACAATCGAGTTAGTAGCAGCGTTGCATTGCTGCTGTGACTGTGAATTTCCCCTCTTGGGATGAATGAAGTATATTGTATCTTTAATTGAAAACTAATAACACTGGAGTCCATGGTTACCAAATAATTTGCAGGCAAACACGAAAATATTAGTCATGGAAACCAACATTTTTTTCGCCATTGAAGCCAACTTTTCTTTTGTTTTGTTTTTTTAATTATTGATCCAGATAAATTCCTATTCTTTCAATTTCCACTTCACTTTTGTTTGTTTTCAAACTTGTTCTGTCAGCCTGCACTGGTGTGAACAAAGTTATCTGAATTGACAGTTTGAATAATAACTTGAGTTTGAAGAAAAACAATGTTAGTAGATGGAGTGATGACATCACAGAGGGGAGAGGAAAGAGATAATGACACAATCAAGAAACCAGACAGCAGATTTCAGTAATTCAACAGAGATTTAACAGCTTTTTTACAGCAGCAGTTTTTACACAGACAGAATGCAAAATCCAAACACTCAGCCCAACATGGAGCTCACCACCCCTTCAGTTCTTAGTGCAGTTCTCCGTCCTGTGATGGGTATGTTTCTGGACGGACTCACTGTTAATCAGTGGATCTGTCTGGAGGACGGCACCTACAGCAGAGAGATAAAAGAAACTATCTCAAGTTTTTGTTCAGAGATCGTCACAGTCATCACTGAACACATCAACAAGATCCAGCAGAGGAGGGAGAGTCTTAGTCCTCTTAGACCCCCCGTCACAGAGGAACAAATCAAACAGTGTGTCGGTGAATCTGTTCCTCAAACTCTGGCGAGCTTCTTCAAAATTAAAGAACCCGTCAGGTCCAGCAAGGCCAAGAAGATGGCGGCTCTCGTCTCGAAAGAAGTTACGCAGAGATTGAACTCAAACCGAGCCAGCGAGGGGCAAAAGCCACAGGCCTCAGATTCTTTCTGTAAACGACTCAAAGAAATGGTCAAAGCGATGCTGGAGTTGATGACGGAGTTTGCCGGGAGGCTTAGATCGACGTTTGAGGTTCCAAACAAAACCAGGTTGACGCATCCAAAAAAGGATTTAACACCTGTGTCTGTTGTATCATGGTTGACTCCTGTTACTCCTCTGCCTGAAGCAAAAACTCTGCCTTTCCCTCGAGACAGCTCTAAATACTCCAACTTTGAGATGGTGAAGAACGTCCTGGAGGAACACGCCGAGGAAATCTCTGTTCTCGATCAAGACGACTTCACGGAAGAAGAGTTCGAAGTCGTCAGTTCTCGTTTTGAGAGTGACATGGAGAGCGCAGCTTCAGATTTAGTGGAAGTCGTTTGGAATAATGTGGAGGACGAGGTCAAACATCAGGTGAAGAGTCCGTTACCTTTCAAAACAAACTCACCCACCGGGAGGACGATGGTTTCAAAAATCCAAGAATTCTTCATCAAGAGACTCGCAGAAGACTCTATACTCAAAAGTTTTGCAAGTCTGAGGCGTAGATTCGCAGATCTGCTTCCCAAGAAATCAGAAACATCCATGAATTTACTGATCGATGGTGTGGAATATTTTGTGGAGCAGCTGTTGCCGGTTTATGGGCCAGAGAGAAAGAAAGTGGACGTCATGAGCGTTTACAGGCGAATGGCCCAAAACCTCACAGACGGTCAATGGGAAACGACAAAGCAGAAGCTGACTGCGTTTATTTTCTACAAGCTGACACTAGACAAGAAAAAAAAGGTGCATTTCATGGGGTTTATCAACACGGAGGTGGACGGTTTCATGAAGATGATGTGGAACTGGCTCAACCAGCAGGCTGAGCTCCACCAAAGGAGCCAAGATCACGCCTCCGCCGTCGCGAAGAGGATTCAAGTCGTCTTAACTCCGGTCGAGGACGGTGAAGCTGAGAAGGTCCAGCCGGCAGAAGAAGAAGAAGAAGTTTTCTGTGGGGAAACTGAGGATGCAGAGGAGAAGTGGGACAAACTGACCTGTGAGGTTTTAGTGAGGGAGCTGATGAACCAGATCCTCAGGAAATTGCCGTTCGAGGAACCGGACGATTCCCGTGAAGAAACAGTCGCCGCCATCACAGAGCTGGTTTGGGTTGAACTGGACGGATCAGACATGGACATCTCTCTCAGCCCAGACAACGTCAACAAGATCCTGAACGCAGCACAAAAACAGCTGTTCAAGGAAGCGAGCGCAGAAACTATTTGGAGGAACATGCTCCTCCACAAGGAAGTGGTCATTAAACACATCGCTGACACTCTGAAGAAGCACCTGATGAAGCCGACGAACACCTGCTCTGCTGCTTCAGAACCTCCACTTCCGCCTGGTGAAGACCTCAGGTAAAACTCTTACTAGGTCTTTACAAAGTCCCGGTTTTCTCTGAGAGCTTCAGTTTGTCCCACAGTTTTACATCACTGTAAAAAAAATCCCCCCAAGAAACAGAACTTCAGGTCCTCACAAAGCATTTCAAGTTTCTCCCACATCTTTAATCAGCAATTAAAATAAAAACAAACAACCAAAAAATATCTTAACTTGTCTTACATTAATGTTCCTACACTGGAAAAAATGATTATGTGCCATCATAGACATTATAAGATCATATTAACTAATTTTTACCTTATTACACAGACTTACTATCTTCATCAAAACAAACAAACAAAAAATAATATCAACCTAAGACACTCTGGTGAGATTGTAGTGATTAGAATACATAAAGTCCATGAGATTGGGTTACAGGTTTGGACAGCAGTCTCTCATGTCCACTGTGTGCCCTCCTCACTCATGGTAAAAAGGTATTGTAAGGAATTAAGTTAGACGTGTCAGCTCCCATTACTTATATGGTTTTCTCTCACATCTCAAATCAGCAATTAAAATAAAAACAAACAACCAAAAAATATCTTAACTTGCCTTACATTAATTTTCCTACACTGGAAAAAATGATAATGTGCCGTCATAGACATTATAAAATCAAATGAAGTCATTTTTAACCTTACTACACATACTTACTATCTTTATCAAAACAAACAGAAAAATAATAATATCAACCTAAGTCATTCTAGTGAGATTGTAGTGATTAGAATACAAAAAATCAATGAGGTTTAGTTTCATACAGGTCTGGACAGCAGTCTCTCATGTCCACTGTGTGCCCTCCTCATTCATGGTAAAAAGATATTGTAAGGAATTAAGTTAGACGTCACATAAATTTTGAATGTTCGAATCTTATTTGTTTCATTTAAACTATGTGAATTTGTATTAACTCACTGTACACTGGAAAAAAGGCTAATTGGTAGGTCTTTTGGATTTACTTATATTAAATGAGTTCTTGTAACATAATGAAGTCATGTTCCAAAACATGTTCAATAATAATGTTTCAGTTACGAATCTGTTTTAAGTCAATTGAAAGTGATTTAATTGAAAAAATGAAAGCAACATAAATCCACTCACTGAAATGAATCATGCCAGAGTTTATTTTTAAGCATTTAAATCTATTAAGTTTATTATAAATGCTCAAATTTTCGAAATATATATATTCAAATTAAATAAAATCTACATAATCCCATCAAATCGAAAATATAGTGAAGACAGTGAGTTAATACATATTAACATGGTTTAAATGACAGATAAGATTCTTTTATTTAAAATGTATGTGACTGGTTTTCATACTGGTAATGTGAGCTGATGTGCTGGAACTGGAGACTGAACTTAATTCCTGGCCATTACTTGATACCGTGAGTGAGGAGGGCACACAGTGGACATGAGGGCCTGTGGTACATGGATGAATCAAATACACTATAAAAAAAAAGGAAAGGATTTTTGTGGGTAGTAAATATAACCAACACAAATTTTCTAAATCATACAAAAATAATTCCGGTCAGCAGGTGAAGTGTGTTACAATGAATAAATTTGCCCTTTTTTTAAATTTTCTTTTTTTAACCTATTTCTTAAATTTCAACACAAATAAACTGAATAATATTTACTTAAAGATATTGGGTGTTAGCTAAAGGAAACACACACTAAAAAAAGCAACCTATGGAATCTAATCAATATATTTAAAGTAACACTTTGCACTCAGTTTGATTGTGTGACTTTTACCGAATTTTTTTTGAGTGAATATTACCTAAATACATCAATGACAACATACTCAAATAATTTGGGTAAATTTTTATAAACCTTATGAAATAGATTTTACGACAAGATACCTCTTACATATGAGTAGGATTTGGGTTGTAGCGTATTTAGCAACATCACATTTAAGATTGTGACCATGAGTGAGGAGGGCACACAGTGGACATGAGATACTGCTGTACATGGGTGAATCACGTACGTCTAGTGATGGGTTAATGAGGCTTTGTGAAGCTTCGAAGCATTTTTTCAAAGCATGCGTCATTACTCGAGGCCTCAATGACACACAGCACTCGAGCAGGACATCTAGTGGACAATAAAATGAAGTGTAATCAACACGTGTTATTGGTTCATGGATTGTTCAGGATTTGATTCGCATGCACATCCCCGTTCGGGAACTCCACATGATTACATGGTTTCAAGTGAACACACTCATAAGAATGAATCATCATATAATATAATGATAATAATAATAACTAGGTGGGGGATTTGCTTTTGTGACTGGTTTTGAGCTTTTTATATTTTGTCTTGTTTATAAAATACTTTTGGGGGCTTTTCATGCCTTTAAAGTGTTAAAGGAGGAAAGTTGGAGACATAGAGATAGAGTTTGTTTCTATCTGGTTCCTGGATTCAAACCTACGCTGTCGGATTGAGAGCGGAGCCGCCTTAGCTGTTGCGCTATTCAATTTCGGAACACCTGCGATGTATTCGTTCATAACATTTCCTCACAGTTTTCGGATTCTTTTTATTTTGGTTTCTTTTCTTTGAAACTTTTGCGCCTTGGAAAAAACTCTTTCACACAGATGAGGCTCGAGTTCACAAAAAGTGTTTGTAAAGGTTCAGGTTCACTGTTTTGTGGGTGGCCCAGTATTTAAGTGAGAATTCAATTTGTGCGAGGAGAAAACACTGAATAGGTTCTTCGAGTTCTCCTATCTTGGAGCGCACTCGATCCCACTGAGTGATTCACATGACAGACCGAACCAATCAGGTGATTCATTGGTGTTCGAAGCACTGAAGTGCTTCAAACGTCACTCAAGTGTGTTACACGTCACAAGTCACGTGACCAAACCACGCTTCGGCACAGTGGTTCGACACATTTGTCTCATGAGCTACCGCGCATGTGTCGAAGCCTCGGGTGTCAAAGGACCATCACTACGTACGTCACACAGGCTCTTTGCCCTGACATTGACTGTCTACGCCCCACGGCTTATACGGTAGGACATCGTTAAAAAATAACGCTATCTTCTTCTGCAGAACTCTAAATAGAGTATATAAGAAGTAACATTATAGAATATGATGTTTTTAAATACAATCAAACTCAGGACAAATTGTACCTCGATTATATTGAGTAGATTCTGTAGGTTGCTTTTTATAGTGTGGGGTTTTATAGTAGAGGACTTGAAGTAAATGGAAACATTATTTTTCCAATTGTTTATTCTATCCAGGTCCAAAAATAGATGATTTTCATACTCCCCACAAAAATCCAGCTAAAGTGAAAATCCAAACTTAGTAACTCTCACTAAATGACCAAACAGGAAACAAAAATGCAGTAGAAAAAGCTCAGAGAATATTGATTCCCTACTTTGATGTAACAGCTGATCATTCGTGTCTTAGCAGCGACGTGTCGGTAAATAAAAGTCAGTGTTGATATGAAGATCTGAAAATAACCGTGATGCTCGTTCGTCATGTTACGAAGTGTTATGGACAGAAATAAGTACACACTGAAGGACACCTCGAGGATTCACACACACAGTTTACACACACACACACACACACACACACACACACACAAACACACTGCATCTGTCATTGAGAGAAGCACATGACCCACTTAAACCAAAATAAACTGAATCAAGGCCAGTGGAGCCTTTGTAGGAATGTGTCCTTCAGTAAATAAATTACACACACACACACACACACACACACACGGTTTTCTCTCATGGAGGAGTCAGAAATATCACCCGCCCTCTACTGTCTGCTGTCTGTATTTATCATCGAGCGGTAGAACAAACTTTCATTTGCGTGTTAAACAACTATGTTTACATAATGTCTCCTAAAGGTAACCATCCTCACCTGTGATCTGTTTGTAATCAGTGTGTGTGTATAAAAGCTCAGTGAGTTTCTGAGCTCCTCTTGCATCTTTCATCCAGTGCTGCACTGACATTTCTGGATTCTGAGTCATGAGGAAAGAAAAAGAATTGTCAAATTTTCTGCAGGAAAAGTGAATCCAACTGTATAAAACAGGAAAGGGATATAAAAAGATATCCAAGGAACTGAGGATGCCAATAAGCAGAGTTCAAACTCTAATGAAGAAGTGGAAAATGAGGGATTCTGTTGAAACCAAACCACGGTCAGGTAGACCAACAAACATTTCAGCTACAACTGACAGGAAAATTGTTCTGGATGCAAAGAAAAACACACAAATAACTTCGACTCTCTGAAAGAATGTGGTCTGGATGTTTCAAGATGCACAATAAGGAGGCACTTGAGGAAAAATGGGCTGAAGAAAGACATTTCTACACAAATGCCACAAAGTTTCCTGCTTACAATACGCCAAACAGCACAGAGACAAGCCTCAAAACTTCTGGAACAAAGTCATTTGGAGTGATGAGAGCAAAAGTGAACTTTTTGTCCACAACCATAAACATTGTTCCATTTGGAGAGGAGTCAACAAGGCCTATGATGAAAGGTCCACCATTCCTACTGTGAAACACGGAGGTGGATCACTGATGTTTTGGGGATGTGTGAGCTACAAAGGCTCAGGAAACTTGGTCCAAACTGATGAATGAAGGATGAATGCAGCATGTTATCAGAAAATACTGGAGGAAAATTTACACTCATCAGCCCAGAAGCTGCACATGAGACGTACTTGGACGTTCGAGTGGACCTGCCATTGGCTACAGCAGAATAAAGTGAAGGTTCTGGAGTGGCCATCTCAGTCAGGGGGCAAAGCACTGTATCAAGAACCAGGAGATAGAAACTTTGGATCAGGGTCATTTTGGAAGTTTCTGTTGTCTTTATGATTTAAAAGAGTAAACATAGTTGTTTGTTCATAAATGGCTTTACCCATGTAAACTTATGAGCACAGAGAGAACTCAAACTCCAGGTTACCTCTCTGAATATCTTACTTTGGGACTTAACGTGACTGTTACATAAAATATTTCACATCCAAATCTTCTTACGTCTGCTCGGTGCCAAAGGTGATGTCTAAAAGTGCCAGTCACCCAACGTCCATGCAGGAGTTATTAATGCTTTAATTCTCAGCGTGGGCGTAAAAAATCAACATGTAGATTACGGGAGATCAAAACTCTTTCTGGAAATCTAAACTGAAATAATCCCAGCGTGGGCGGTTTGTGCCAGATGAAGTGAAGCGTCCCCACAGGTGGCGGTTACGCAGCTGTATTCCCATCGTTATTCAGGAACAAAGCATCTCTTATAGCTTAGTCATATGATAAATCATCAGGATATTAAAGCTTTCAAAGCCTCTGTTTATGTCACAGTGTAGATTTAAAGTCTTCACAAAGAAAACTTCCCTTCACTTTCTCTTTTTCTCTGCTCTTCATCCTCCTGTTTGTCTCGTGCAGAGGGAAAGAGCATCATCATCCTCGCTCTCCTGACTGTGTGTCTACATGCTGGACAGTTTATCAGAGCTGAGTTATGTGTGTGTGAGTGTGTGTGTGTGTGTGTGTGTGTGTGTCTTACATAACTTCATGTCACGGCTGCCGAGCAGAACACACACGTGACCCTGTTGCTAAATCCTCGCTATCCTCTTTCTGTGTGACTGGATACTGTATATTGCACATGTAGCCTACTTTGTGTGTGTGATGGGTCAGTTATGATTGCACACACACACACACACACACACACACACACACACACACACACAGGAAACACTGCATGTATGTGTGTGTGTGTGTGTGTGAATTACTGCTTTCTGTGCTGAGACATGCACAGATTATTCCTGTACTCGTCTGATCCTTGTACATGGGGGAAACTTTCAGCACTCACTCACTCACTGATTTGTAAGATAATTTTTAGAGTTTTGTGTTCCTGGTTGATTGTGCAGGAGAAAAAAATGAAACTGACTGTTTGCAAAGCTGCAAAGCTGCAAAGCTCAGACAGAAAATGCTGCAGTGGAAATGAATTTTTACAGACCAACTGCTAAGTCCTGTCTGCAAAACCAGCACCTTTGTGTGAACTGGAAATCTAAACGTCTCGAATCAGAAATATAAATATCTTCCTTTTAATTTGAGCCTGTGGTTAGGCAGCTTTAGGGAAGTGCAATTCCACCAGTTTAGAGGATAAAAATGAAAACTTTACGGTAGAGAATTTCTTTTTTGGCCTATATTAAAACAGAATTTTGAGACAAAGGATCAAAAATTTAAGATTACAAGTCAGAATTTAGGGATAAAGGTCAAAAATTTAAGATTACAAGTCAGAATTTAGGGATAAATGTCAAAAAATTTAAGATTGCAAGTCAGAATTTAGGGATACACGTCAAAAATTTAAGATTACAAGTCAGAATTTAGGGATAAAGGTCAAAAATTTAAGATTACAAGTCAGAATTTAGGGACAAAGGTCAAAAATTTAAGATTGCAAGTCAGAATTTAGGGATAAGGATCAAAGATTTAAGATTACAAGTCAGAATTTGGGGATAAAGGTCAAAAATCTGACATAAAGGTCAAAATCTGACATAAAGGTCAAAATTCTGGAATAAATGTCTAAATTATGAGATAACACTCAAAATTCTGAGATGAAAGTAAAAATGTATGAGATAAAGGTCAAATTTCTTAGATAAAAGTCAAATTTATGAGATAAAGGTCAGATTTCTTAGATAAAAGTCACATGTTTTAGATATAAGTGAAAATTCTGGGATAAAGAGCAAAATTCTGAGATAGAAATCTTAGATAAAAGTCAAAATTCTGGGATAAAAGTCATTTTCCTGAGGTAAAATCAAAATTCTGAGACAAATGTAAAACAAATTTATAGATAAAAGTCAATTTATGAGATAAAGGTCCAATTTCTTAGATAAAAGTCAATTTTTTTAGATAAAAGTCAAAATTCTGGGATAAAAGTCATTTTCTGAGGTAAAAATCAAAATTCTGAGACAAATGTAAAAAAATTGTCATAGATAAAAGTCAATTCATGAGATAAAGGTCCAATTTCTTAGATAAAAGTCAAAATTTTTAGATAGGAGTCAAATTTTTAGATAAAAGTCAAAATTCTGGAATAAAAGTCATTTTTCTGAGGTAAAAATCAAAATTCTGAGACAAAGGTATAAAAAAAAAATCATAGTTAAAAGTCAAATTTCTAAGATTTAAGTCAAAAGTTTGAGATAGAAGTTAAAATTCTGAGATGAAATAAAAAATCTCTGATAAAAACTTAAATCCTTAGACAAGAGTCAAATTTATAAGATGAGAAAATCACAATTTATAGATAAATTTGAATATATAAGATAAAAGAAACAAAAAAAATTATGAGATAAAAAAAATTGAATATATTAGAAAAAAGTCAAAAGTTTTGGATTGAATGTCAAAATTCAGACTTTTTATCTCATTAATGCAACTTTCTATCACGTTATTTTAACTTAATATTGGCAAAAAAATGCTTTGTTATTGGAGCATTTGGTGAGACGTCTATTTCTGCCCCTTATAAAAATGTAAATGAAAACTTGGCTTCGTTGAGAACCTTTTTTTTGTTATTTAGTCAGAATTTTCAGATAAGTGGTCAAAATATTAAGATAAACAGTCAAAATCATGAGATGAAAAGTCGATAAAAGAAGAATTCCCACATACTGGGCAAACTTCCAAAGGGATTTATTACAACGTTTTGTCTTTTTCAAGCATTGTTTTGTGTGTGAAATGTTGCAATAAACCACTTTGGAAGTTTGGCCAGTGTAATAATAAAAATAATAATAATAATACATTTTATTTAAGGGCGCCTTTCATGGCACTCAAGGTCACCTTACAAGAAATAAGTGCATTAAAAGATGACTTAAACAGATATAAAACAAGCACTACAATATAATGGAATATAAAACAATAAATTAAAATACAAAACAGTGTAATGGGAATTCTTCTTATCAATTTGGATTAATTGTCCTTGTCTGACGCTCCTTCCTGAGACGTAGATGTGTGAAGATTTTTGCTGTTCCTGAGATAAAAAGTCAAAATTATAAGAGAAGAAAGTCAGAATTTTTAGAATGAATATCAAAATTAAGACTTTTTATAAGTTTTTGGCTCCCAAGAGAGAATTACTTAACATTTTTAGGCGACCCTGTTTGAAGTCCAGGCGACCCCACATGAGGTCCAGACCCCCAGGTTGAGAAACACTGGCTTAAAGTTCCCAAAAGTCATGGCTTTTAATCTGTATAATGGCTCCAGCTTAGTGTCTGGTCATCCATAAGAAATAAATCCTGTATCAGACGTTTGAAATAATATTTTAAAAGCCAGCAAAAATAAAGTTAGTGAGCGTAACATTCACCTCCTGTTCCTGAGGGCAGACGGAGGAAAAGAAGCTTTAGAGAAAACAGGTTTGTTTGGGTGCTCTCTCTCTCTCTCTCTCTCTCTCTCTCTCTCTCTCTCTCTCTCTCTGAATGTTTCACATGTTGGACTCTGATCCTGCTTTAAACGTGTTTACGTGGTGAACGTCTGCTGGAAGCCGCAAACACTCAGTGATTTCTGCTGATGCTGAGAGCTCAGCATGAACAACATAAACACAGAAAGTAAACAGGAAGGAAAATTCACTCACTGAGACAGAACCAGAGCTAAAACAAAGTCAGCGTTTTTTCTCTGACACGTGAATCTGAAACTGAAAATGAGAGCTCGCTCTGAGATTCTGTTGCACAAGAGACAAGCGGAACAGATGGTCAGAAATTCTTAGACAGACGCCACGATTGTTAGAAAGTTTATATTCTTCAAATTTCAGTCTCTAAGTTTGTTTCTCAGTTTTCTTAATTAGTGAAAGAATCACTCACAACAACGTGGACGTCCTACCTGTTTGGGGTCATTACTTCACATCCTGACGCCCGTACCCTGAATATTCACTCTCCTTTCCACCAGAGGAATCCAGAGTTCAAACATATCAAAAGTGTTGTTTCATCAAATTATTCCAAGTGGTGAAATTTCTCCTGTAAAGTCCGTTGTTTGTCTGTCTGTCGTGTCCGTTCTCATCAATAACAGCAGCTTCACAGTCTTAGAGCATTTCCTCCTCAATGTCAATCTGACAAAAATCGGCAGATTTCATTTCCTTAGACTTCTGGCTACAAAACAAAAATGACCTCATTTTTTCCTGTAGAGTTTTCATCCCAGGACAGCTTGTGATAGACAACAAGTGCTCCCTGCTTGACTGGTCTTGTGTAATAGCTCTATTAGAGGGTCGTTTATTGGCTAACAGGCCTGTCACTCACTCCTCCAGTAACCAATCACCTTACACTTCACAGGAAGCAGCTGCAGCCATTTAGATCAATGGTGAGACCTATTATTAATGTGCGTCTTCATTCACATTCATGTAGAGGAACAATCCCTGACTGTGAACTACAATTTTATGATTTTTGTTGAGCCAAAAGAGGACACTGAGCACTGATACAGCTGGTTTTGTTTTGTTTGACTTCAGCCACATATAAAATCATGACATTTTCTGAAACTAGAGACTTTAATCTTTCAAATGAGGTGTCACTGATGAATTTTGACCTTATGGTTCTTCAGTTATAAGCTCTGAAACATAGTATGGTGTTTCCTGTAAAATTAATTTGAATTGGCTCAAATTTGTTTGATTTCATCATATTGTATTTCCTAGTTTTGCTTACATGAATTAATAATTTTGATATCACTTTGTGGCCATACATTTTTTTAGACAAACTTTTCTGAGGCTCCACAGAAACAAAAATTTTGGTCTTACCTTCCCCTTCACAAATGTGGAGAAAACAGGATTTGCACTTCATCTGTTTGCATATTAAAAGCTGAAAACCTATAGAAAAATATGTGCAATGTCCTTTAATCCTGCACAGAAATATTGATGCACCCAGTTTGTTGATTTTTGATGGTTTTCAGTGTTTCTTTGCGCTGCAGTACTCCACCCAAACACCAGATGGCGATGTGATTTCTGTAAGAGTCATGTTGATGTCTTTGACTCTTATACGATATTATGAAACACATTTTGAAGGTTTTGTGCAGCGTCGACCTTTCTCGAGCTGTTTTCTCCTCTGATCTTAAAACGTGTGTGAGAAATTTGCACATGTGAAGCCGCGGTGACTCACACATTTCACTCGTTGGCTTTTCTGCAGCTCATGAAGGATCATCTTCATTCAGAGAATCAAACTCTGACAAAAGACTGTTTATTTACTGAATCTCTGCCTTAACCCCCATGATTCATTGCTTCTCAAAACAGAGATAGTTGGTGAGTCACAGAGTTATGAAGAAACTAAAACCAGACGTCCTGCAGATTTTTTAATGACTTTAACCTGAATGATGACAAACTCTAAAGTTATAAAGTAAACATTTGGAGACATTCTTGTTGTTTGTGCTATTAAAATAAAGTGGATTGGATCAGATCGGAATGAAAATTTTGAGATAAAGGTCAAAATTGTGATGAGAAAAAGATGAGAGTCACAATTTTTTGATAAATTTGAATTTATGAGATTAAAAAAACAAAGATCTGTGAGTAAAAAGTTGAATGTATTAGAAAAAAAGTCTAAAGTTTTGGGTCGAATGGCAAAACTGGGACTTCTTATCACATTAATACGACTTTCTATGATGTAATTTTAACCTATTGGTGTGGGTTTCAGGGCCCAATGTTTAGCAGTAAACCTCTTGATTTCAATAAAAAGCAGAAAAAATAACCTAAAGAGAATCCTTTAAATAAACCAAAGGTTTTTGTGTTACCTGACTATTATTGAGGGGTATAGAACACATCTCTGAAATAAATTTGCTCGATTTATTTTTTCATTTTAAAATCAGCAACTATAGTAACATCTATGGTGTTAGGGTCAGTTTTGACCCATACATATATTTAAAAAAAAAATGCAAAAATATATATTTTGCCAGCAATAAAACTTTAGTATAAACACGTAGAAACACAGAACAGGTCATAAAACAAAATATTGATTTGTGAGCGTGCATGTTTTCAGATGCATGTGTGGCAAAAAGTGACACTTTTTGTGTGTTTGCAGAGATACTTTTTGCATTGGAAACAATTCATTAGTCTTTCTGAAGCTCACATGATTGGGAGAGGAGGTGTCTGTCATTGTGATGGCTGACAGTGCACTTATGATTTCAATTTTGGCTCTAAATATTGGTTTATAATCTTATTTTTATAACCGGGTCAAAACTGACCCTAACACTACAAGCAGCAAAATTTCAATCAGGGCATTTTATAATGTTGAGATTTTTTTTTTTTTTATAATTTTGTTGGATTCAGCGTTCCTGACAAAGTCAAGAAGCCTTGATGCAGTAAACAATTTTCATGTGATTCTTTTATACATTTAAAAACTAAAATGCGTCGGTGGCGAAACTGACACAAGAGGAAGCTAAGAATACAGAAACAAAATCTAATTTTAAGGACAAGCCAATTTCTAAACACATTTTCTCAACGTTGTTCCAAAACAAGGACACGATGTGACAAAACATGTGCAAGGTGGATTCAGACAATCATCTGTCTCAGCCATATTCCAGAGCTTTAACATTTTCCTTGTGGGTAAAAAATTATAAAGGGATGCAGAAATATTCTTCAATTTAAAAAAATATATAAAGAGACTTTTCTTAAGTTATGACCTTGAAATTTAATTTGACGCATTGTTCTTTACTTATGTTTATTTGGTTTATTTATTTTTTTACTTTTTGGTTGTTGTTTGTTCTTTTGCTTTTTGTTTTTGTTGACAATCCTGAAACTTGAGTTCCTTTTTTGAAGGCTCTAAGAGTCGGGGTGGAGGTGATGGTGGTGAAACATTTTGAAGTTTTGTGATCAGAATAGAGGCAGCAATAAATAAGAACTTTGTTCTTCCAGCTGCTCCTTTCCAGTCATGCAGAGTTTCAATGTTTAAATATGTGCAATTCATCAAATATTGTAATATTGTAAACTCTCATGTATGGGACAAAAAAAAATATATATATATATATATGATTTTAATTTGAAGAAGTTTACAACCTGCAAAACTGAGACTCTCACTCACACACAGATTCAGCTCCAAGAGCCAAAACCCTGAATGATCCCACAGATGACACACACACACACACACACACACACACACACACACACACACACACACTCTAACTTTCACTTTTCAACAGTCTCAGCTCTTATTACGTGGTTTCCTCTTAACGTCGGCGTCTAAAGCTGTGAGGTCTCAGGGTAATTGTCGTCCTGTGGGATTACTCACCTTTTCTTCCCGTGAAGAACTCAAATCATCCTTTTTCCCAACATTCATTGAGGTTTCAGCTGAAGACGGGCTTTTGTGGTGACTGTGGCGTTAACACTGTTTACACAAATCATCCCTCAGATTTTTCAGGGGTTAACGACGACTTAACGGGCGACTAACGCGTCTGTAACCTCCCTGTTTTTCACTTCACATCGTTTCAGTTTTTTCTAACAGGACTGAGATTGTGAGTCAGTCGTCCTGCTTTACATGTGTCTGCAGAACGTGACCCTGTGTGTGTGTGTATGTGTGTGTGTGTGTGTTTATTCTCATGCAGTCAGTGAGATGTCCTGTCATTCAGCTCAGGGGCAGCACTGACTCATGGGAAACCAAATGTTCTGAAATTGCTCCAGAACTGTCTAAACTCGTGTGTGTGAACATATGAGTAATGTTGCTCAATTATTTATATGTCTCTTAACTTTTTTCTGACACATTTTTCAAACATTTTAAAACCACACACTGCAAAAACTGAGTTCTAAGAAAGTGTTTGTGTCTTATTTTTGAGTCAGGTTCATGATGAAGCTTTGCCACATTTTTGTGAAGAGTATAAAAACAATATACTTCTGGAAACTTAATTGCATGAGCTAAGAAAAAAACAATGTTTCCATTAACTCTGATACCCATAGAGCTGCCATCTTTGTTTCTACACAGTTGCTGCTTGTGCTCATTGTGGATGAGGGTCTTTATTTTCTCAGATGGTAAAACTGACCATTCTTCTTGGCAAAAAGCCTCCAGTTCCTGTAAATTCTTGCTCTGTCTTGCATGAACTGCAGGTTTGAGATCTCCCCAGAGTGGCTCAATGATATTGAGGTCAGGAGACTGAGATGGCCACTCCAGAACCTTCACTTTATTCTGCTGTAGCCAATGGCAGGTCCACTTGGCCTTGTGTTTTGATCATTGTCATGTGTGAACGTCCAAGTACGTCTCATGTGCAGCTTCTGGGCTGATGAGTGTAAATTTTCCTCCAGTATTTTCTGATAACATGCTGCNCCAAAACATCAGTGATCCACCTCCGTGTTTCACAGTAGGAATGGTGGACCTTTCATCATAGGCCTTGTTGACTCCTCTCCAAATGGAACAATGTTTATGGTTGTGGACAAAAAGTTCACTTTTGCTCTCATCACTCCAAATGACTTTGTTCCAGAAGTTTTGAGGCTTGTCTCTGTGCTGTTTGGCGTATTGTAAGCAGGAAACTTTGTGGCATTTGTGTAGAAATGTCTTTCTTCAGCCCATTTTTCCTCAAGTGCCTCCTTATTGTGCATCTTGAAACAGCCAGACCACATTCTTTCAGAGAGTCCTGTATTTCAGCTGGATTTTTCTTTGCATCCTGAACAATTTTCCTGTCAGTTGTAGCTGAAATGTTTGTTTGCTGATTCACTGTCTCTATATTTTGAACTTATGAGATGTTTAATGGTCATTTTTGAGCCTTATTTTCAGTTGTTTGAACATCTTTGGCTCCTGATGTTCAGTTGCAGCTTCACGTTGATCAGATGTGACTCGTCAGAGCTGCTTTATCCTCTCTCTCTCTCTCTTTAATTACATCACACACACCTGCGACACGTCTGTGTGTGTGTGTGAGTGTTTGTCAGTGTGTGTGTGTGTGTGTCACCTGTGTACCAGGGGTTTTGTTGTGGTGGCAGCGGCGAGCAGGGCGGCCTCAGAGGAATGAAAGGTCACATGGAGGCCGAGCGAGCTCACGTGGCAGAGAGAGAAACGAACTCTGGAGACATTTTTATGTTACATCACAGTTTTACCAACAAAAAGATCCTCTCACCTGTTCCTGTCTGTTTATTCCCTCTTATCCCCAAAGATGTCACAACTTTAAGGAAGTGAGTTTTGTTTTGTTTTCAGATTACGACCACGTGTGATTCAGCCGCCGCCGCACGTCTGAACTCGTTACTTTCCTCAACTGTCAGTTTGTCGTGGCCGCTGCAGCAGAAGTGTACGTGTCTGGAGGAGTTAGTTTCACTCTGCTGATCTTTTGTGCGACCGGTGGAGGCTTTTTGTCACAGTCTGTTACAGAACAAAGCTCAACGATGCCGTGATTATCAGGGACCAGTGGTCAGGAGTTATTCCAGCGCTGGAAATCAAAAACATGTTTTTGTTTTTAATGTCCGTGCTTCCTGTAAGTCAGGACGGACGTTCGGTGAATCAGACACAACGTGAATCAATTTTACTCAAAGCCACGAGCGTTGATGAGCGGGTCCTCGTCATGTTACGACAGTCGCATCATCAGGCTGTGACACTGAACACGTCTGTGCAGTTTGATGCTGATTCTTCATTTTACATAAAAGCTGCTGAGGTTTAACTCTTAACATATAATTCTGTCAAAAAATCATCAGCTTTAACACTCAGTTAGTGCCGCTCTCTTTGAGTTACAACAACTCCTTCAATAACTTTCCATCCTCAATGTGTCAAGTGTACAAACATCTATGTAAGTCCACTTAAATTATTAAAAATGAAAAACTTGCTTTGTTGAGATTTTTCTTTTGCTCATTTGAAGTCAAAACACAAAAATTCAACTTTTCATCTCAAAGCGTCAACTTTTTATCTACAAATATCTACTTTTTATCTCAATATTTCTACTCTATTAACTCAAAAATTTGACTTTTAACCTCGACTTCAAATTTTTATCTAGAAATCTTGACTTTTGTGATAACATTTCAACTTTTTTAACCCGAAATTTTAACTTTGCATCTCAAAATTTTGACTGAATTAACTATGAAACGTGACTTTTTATCTCAAATTTCAGCTTCGCTTACTCTAAATTTCGACTTTTGTCTCAAAATTCAGCTTTATAAACTAAAAATTCTGACCTTTCATCTAGATATTAAAACTCATCAACTAAAATATTTGACTTTTCATCTCAAAATTTTTCTTAAAATTTGACTTTTAATCTCAAAACTTTGACTTACTTGACTCTGCAATATGACTTTTTATCTCAAATTTTAACTTTATTAACTCAAAATCTAGACTTCTTACCTCAAGATTTCGACTTTTTATGATAAAATTTCAGATTTGTTTACTCAAATTTTTGACTTTTATCTGAAAATTCCAACTTTTAATCCAATTTTTTACCTCAAAATTGGACTTTTCATCTCCAAATTTTGACATTTTTATCACAATCTTTAACTTTATTTTCTCAAACTTATACTTTATATCTCTCAATTTAGACCTTTTTATCACAAAATTTCAACTTTATTTACCCAAAAGATCAACTTCCTATCACAAAATTTGGACTTTTCTTCAAAATTTGACTTAATATGGGCACACAAAAAAAGAAAAACTCTCAACAAAGCAAGTTTTTCATTTTTATTTATTTTTTTTATAACTGGTGGAAATGGGATTCCAAACACTTTTCATTTGGAGGTGATCAGAAATAAAACTGACCTGGTCTCCTTTCACTAAACTGCCTGTTCGGACTTTGACAGAGAGCATCATGGGACAGAGCTGATGGTTGTAGGGGGCGTCCTTCATGACTGAGGGCCCTGCTCTGTGTGCTGATGACTGGGGTTTTAGACAGAATCTGGACTGAATACAACAAAGAAAGAGAAGATGACTGTTTCCTGGAAGCTGAACATCAGGTGTGTGATCACCATCTGCTCCTCTCACACCTGTGGAGGACGTTTGGACAGCAGCGCCGCCGCCGCCGCCGCCTCAGGAGAGACGAGTGACGGGTTTTAATGAGCCGAGGAGATGAACAGCAGGACGTAAACAAACACATCATCTGCACCGTGACAGAAAAGACGCTCGATATTCAGACGGTGGATTATCTCTTCATCACTCGCTGTTTGTAAAATCACCTGTTGATTTAAGAAACATAAACACTTCAAACGCCGGCTTCTTTATTCTGCATCTTCAATCGTTCTAGAAACTGTAGGGAGTCTCTGAGTGTGTGTGTGTGTGTGTGAGGATCAGAGTAGATCAAGGCTGACAGCTCCCTTAAATGTATGTATGCGTGTAAATGCAGTGAATGGCGTGTAGTGTAAAGAGCTGTGAGTGGTCTGAAGAGAACAGTGGAGTTATATAAGAGAAAGGTCAAAGGTTCCTCCACTAACTCATCAACCACGACGCTACTTTCACAAACTTTACAGAGCGTGGATGAAAACAGGGTTAGTTCTAAGAAAGTGTTTGTGTCTTATTTTTGAGTCAGGTTCATGATGAAGCTTTGCCACATTTTTGTGAAGAGTATCAAAACAATATACTTCTGGAAACTTAATTGCATGAGCTAAGAGAAAAACATTTTTTCCATTAACTCTGATACCCACAGTGCTGCCATATTAATTTCTACACAGTTGCTGCTTGTGCTGGTTGTGGATGAGGGTCTTTATTTTCTCAGATGGTAAAACTGACCATTCTTCTTGGCAAAAAGCCTCCAGTTCCTGTAAATTCTTGCTCTGTCTTGCATGAACTGCAGGTTTGAGATCTCCCCAGAGTGGCTCAATGATATTGAGGTCAGGAGACTGAGATGGCCACTCCAGAACCTTCACTTTATTCTGCTGGAGCCAATGGCAGGTCCACTTGTCCTTGTGTTTTGGATCATTGTCATGTGTGAACGTCCAAGTACGTCTCATGTGCAGCTTCTGGGCTGATGAGTGTAAATTTTCCTCCAGTATTTTCTGATAACATGCTGCATTCATCCTTCATTCATCAGTTTGGACCAAGTTTCCTGAGCCTTTGTAGCTCACACATCCCCAAAACATCAGTGATCCACCTCCGTGTTTCACAGTAGGAATGGTGGACCTTTCATCATAGGCCTTGTTGACTCCTCTCCAAATGGAACAATGTTTATGGTTGTGGACAAAAAGTTCACTTTTGCTCTCATCACTCCAAATGACTTTGTTCCAGAAGTTTTGAGGCTTGTCTCTGTGCTGTTTGGCGTATTGTAAGCAGGAAACTTTGTGGCATTTGTGTAGAAATGTCTTTCTTCAGCCCATTTTTCCTCAAGTGCCTCCTTATTGTGCATCTTGAAACNTAAATAAATTATAATAAAAAAAATCAGTTTATAGGATATTTAGAAAAAAAATTGTTTCGCCTCTAATTTACAACATAATACTAAAAATAAAACGAGTTTTTGAAGAAAATGGTTCTGCTTGGCCGAACTATAAACGTGGCAGAGAGCTCACATGATGCTTTTGCACGAATAAAACTTTAGTTTGTTCACTTTCACATCTAATTTCATCCAATTTGAATTTTAAAGTTGATATTTAAAAATCAACCTGGCCACTCTTTGAATTTATGTGCATAAATATGTGATTTTGATGAAGTGCTGTGCCTCAGCTTCCTGCTGTTATTCATGAGTAAAATCAGCCAGTGCTCTGCAGACTCGCTGCCTCATCGTCTTTTCCTCCGTGAGCTTTGGACTTTACAGACAAACAACGACTGTAACAACATATTTGAAGAAATGTTGGGTAAACTAATGAGAGGAGGAATTTCCTCTTATGTAATACAGCGACGCCTCGAGTGTTTGTTTACTCGAGGAGTTACAGGAAGTTTAGGAGCTTGAGGAAAAGAAGTGAGCACAGACTGTTATTTCTTCAAAAGCAGAATCAGATCAGTGGCCCCACTCTCAAACATAAGACTCTCCTGGTATGAAAAGTTTTTCCTGGAGGCTTTTGAAGTTTGATAACAAAGTATGAAGTTGATGAAAGTCAATTTGGAAAACCAGTCAGAAGAAAATGGACGGTTCAACAGTGTGATGGCGTTTGTGAGTTTGGCTCAGTCTTGAGCTGGAAATGGTTTCGTAACCAACACCAGAGATTGTTGTCACCCTTATTTAATGCATAAGCTACAGTTCTTAACAGCATGTATTTCCCCTTTAACATCAGTGACAGCTTGAAGTCTTTTGTGCTCGTTGTGGATGAGGGTCTTTATTTTCTCAGATGGTAAAACTGACCATTCTTCTTGGCAAAAAGCCTCCAGTTCCTGTAAATTCTTGCTCTGTCTTGCATGAACTGCAGGTTTGAGATCTCCCCAGAGTGGCTCAATGATATTGAGGTCAGGAGACTGAGATGGCCACTCCAGAACCTTCACTTTATTCTGCTGTAGCCAATGGCAGGTCCACTCTCCTTGACTGAGACTGAAGCCCCATCCACACGAAGTCAAAACGCTGAACAGTTTCCAAAACGATCGTCATAAAGATGAAGGCGTCTCAGAAAATGTGTGCGTCTATATGAATGCACTCATACGCATGAAGACGCTGTAAAACACCTGCCAGACCTCTAGGGGCGCTGTAAGGATATGAGGGGAACAAGTGGAAACAGAAGAACAAACAGTGGACATGAAGACTTTTGGCTAAAGTTGTGCCGTACTGTGTCCTCTATGATTGTTTGTTCAACTCTGTGGTGGTTGAGAAGAAGGAGATTTAGCTGCTAAAGGGATAGCAGGGTCACCAGCTTCATCAACACATACACTACAGAGTACGCCGCCATTGTTGTTGTTGTTGTTGCCATAGTGACGCTCGTGGCGCATGCGTATTAATGACGATGTGAAAATATGACGTCAGCGTATCTGAAAAGTTGCGGAGAGCCAGTTTACACGGAGCCGCGTATACGGCGTTTCTAAATCTTCCCACTTTGGAACCTGGTTTCAGAAATGATCGTTTACAGACCCACAAAACGCCGTCTTCGTATGGATGATACGCAGATTCGGAAAAAAACTTATGACCTCGTTTTGTCTTCGTGTGGATGGGGCCTGAGATGGCCACTCCAGAACCTTCACTTTATTCTGCTGTTGCCAATGGCAGGTCCCAAATTTCGACTTTTCATCTAAATTTTTTCACGTCTTGATTTCATAAAATTGACTTCTTCTCTAAAACATGGACTTTTTTTTTGCAAAATGTTTTACTTTTATCTCAGGATTTTAAAATTATAATCTTATACTATAACTTTATAGCTCAGATTTTAACTTTATTATCCAAAATTTTAACTTTTTATCTTAAAATTTGCCTTTATTGAAAATTCAAAATCTGTCTTTGAACTGAATTTTTGTTTTTTTTTAATTCCAAAATTCGGATTCATTTCTCAAGAATTTGACCTTTTATATCCATTTTTTTCCTTTTATGTCAAGAATTTGAACGTGGCTCCCAAATTTCTACATTTCATCTAAGAAGGGTTTTCACTTTCCTCTCTCAAAATTTTGACTTTATACCAAAATTGTCTTCTTTCCCTTTTTTTGTCCTTTATCTCGAAATTAGATTTTCATCCTTCCATCAGTTTGGACCAAGTTACAGAAATCAAACAACTCAGTTTTCAGCTTGTTTTGTGTGTTTAACGCTGACACATCGATCGAAAGAAGTTCTGTTTAAGAGTTGGAGTTTATAGGAAATTGTAAAACCTCTGAGTAAAGGTCTGTTTTATAATCTTCAGTTGTTGTTTTTAGTTTTCCCCACAGTTTTCGCTCTGAACCACTGGTCTTGTGTTTTTCTCCTCTTTACAGAGAAGTTTTCAGGAACGCTGCCTAGAAAGCATCAAGCTTTCTGTGGTCGGGGTTTTATAAGAGCGAGGTCTCGTGCGTGGAGCTAATTACGACCCCGACCCAGACATTTTGTCAGCACGTTACACTGGAACCAAAATCTGATCCCGGAGAAAAACCAAAACCACCAAAAGCATGCAGAGCGGCTCACTGTTCGCACGGCTAAAGATAGATTTAATAACAGAACCAGACCCTGAACAGACTCTTCACTCAGAACAGACTATAACTCACATCAATAATTCAATTAAAGTCCAATTAAACTGCAGAAACACATCGTAAACCTTATCAGACGGTAAAACAAACACCATCAGACTCACGGTTTAGTTCCTCTCTACGCCGATGACGCTCATCTTATTTGACTCATCCCTGTTTACGCTCCACTTTGGGACTGGACCCAAACCATTTCCAGGAGGATAATTTGTTTGTTTTCAGGGCTGTGGTCGTGTTACTCGTACAAAAACATCAACAGCTTCCAAACCGAACCTCAAACATTTCAGGTTTCTTCTTTTCTGACGCGGTGTTAGTGCAGTCTGAGGATAAAACCACGTTCTAATCTTTGGTTTTCTCATTTACTCTCCGGTTTAATAGTTGTTGTATCGAATCATGGCCAGTCATAATACGGCTGTTCCAAACCTAAACCACAAACACGCACAGATTCCTGCCTCAAATGCACGCCATCGACTGATGACTGACAGCTTCGTGGTCGAACGATGAATCTTGTCTCGACTTGAGGTTGAAACTTTGATTAATACTCGAACAGGATCTGACAAAAAGCCAAAGCGTGCACCTGTTTTTTCTCTCAGACTTCTTTGGTTTGACCTCACATGCTCTCAAGGACGTTTAGGAAAGAAACAAATGTTATTTCAGTTGAAAAAGTACTTTTTTTTACTGCATATTGTTCCTGAAAAATACATATTCACCGTTTGGCTTAGTTGTATCACCTAGATATTGCGCTCTAAAATGACCCTGATCAAAAGTTTCCATCCTCTGGTGATTTTGTCCTGATAACATGAACACAAGTCGACACAAATGTCTTTGAATGTCTCCTAAAGGTAACCATCCTCACCTGTGATCTATTTGTATAAAAGCTCAGTGAGTTTCTGAGCTCCTGACAGACACTTGCATCTTTCATCCAGTGCTGCACTGACGTTTCTGGATTCTGAGTCATGAGGAAAGAAAAAGAATTGTCAAAGTTTCTGCAGGAAAAGTGAATCCAACTGTATAAAACAGGAAAGGGATATAAAAAGATATCCAAGGAACTGAGGATGCCAATAAGCAGAGTTCAAACTCTAATGAAGAAGTGGAAAATGAGGGATTCTGTTGAAACCAAACCACGGTCAGGTAGACCAACAAACATTTCAGCTACAACTGACAGGAAAATTGTTCTGGATGCAAAGAAAAACCCACAAATAACTTCAGCTGAAAGAATGTGGTCTGGCTGTTTCAAGATGCACAATAAGGAGGCACTTGAGGAAAAATGGGCTGCATGGTTGATTGGTCCCACTTACAATATGCAAAACAGCACAGAGACAAGCCTCCCTGGCAGAATTTATGATTTCTTGGCAATTTTTTATAGAACATGAATAACAAAATCTTTTCTGTCACTCATGGTCAGTGATTGGGTGAAGACATTTATCAAAAAACAACTGTCTTTTACTCTTTTTATATCATAATGACAACAGAAACTTCCAGAATGACCCTGATGAAAAGTTTCCCTCCCCCAGTTCTTAACAGCGTGTATTTCCCCCTTTAACATCAGTGACAGCTTGAAGTCTTTTGTGCTGGTTGTGGATGAGGGTCTTTATTTTCTCAGATGGTAAAACTGACCATTCTTCTTGGCAAAAAGCCTCCAGTTCCTGTAAATTCTTGCTCTGTCTTGCATGAACTGCAGGTTTGAGATCTCCCCAGAGTGGCTCAATGATATTGAGGTCAGGAGACTGAGATGGCCACTCCAGAACCTTCACTTTATTCTGCTGTAGCCAATGGCAGGTCCACTTGTCCTTGTGTTTTGGATCATTGTCATAACTTTTATCTCAGATTTTTGACCTGTTTTATGTCACAATTTTTAAATAATAATCCTATACTATAATTTTGTATCTCAGATTTTGACTTTGTTATCCAAAATTTCAACTTTGTATATTAAAACTTGACCATATTAAAAATTCAAAACCCGTATTTTTATTCAATGTTTTTCTTTCATTTTGTTTCGTTATTAATTCCAACATTTGGATTCATTTCTCAAAATTTTGACCAATTATCTCTATTTTTAATCTCAAAAATTTGAATTTTGCTGCCAAATTTCTGCATTTCATCAAAAGATTTTCACTTTTCTCAAAATTTTGGCTTTATCTCAGTATTATATTTTTTTCCCATTTTTTGTCTTTTATCTCAAAATTAGGATCTTTTTCTCTAAGATTTACCTTTTTATCTTAAAAATGTGACTTTTTTGCAAAATTTTGACTTTTGATCTCAAAACTTTGACTTGGCCTTGTGAGACTGAGATGGCCACTCCAGAACCTTCACTTTATTCTGCTGTAGCCAATGGCAGGTCCACTTGTCCTTGTGTTTTGAATCATTGTCATGTGTGAACGTCCAAGTACGTCTCATGTGCAGCTTCTGGGCTGATGAGTGTAAATTTTCCTCACATTGGTGATTCTGCCCTGACTCATCAGTTTTTGTCTGATTGCCTGATATGAGATTAATTGATTCTCAGGGTCAGCTTTGAGTCAGAGTAATGAAGGAGAGGAGGTTTTTAACCGCTGGACCAAATCCTCCTCTGCGCTGAAATTCCTCTGACGGCTCACCTTTATGCTCCAGTAAACCACACTCACTCTCTCTCTCCTTTCTCTGCTCCTTTTGTTCCTCTCGACCCCCTGCTGAGTGCTGATCCTCTTCCCCTGCACAGGTTAACAGGTCAGAGTCCTCATCATGTCTGAGCACCGTGTGTGTGTGAGTGTGTGTGTGTGTGTGTGTGTGTGTGAGTGTGTGTGTGTGTCCAGAAACACAGAGACTGATGTATGGTCTGATTACAGGTGACCTACATCCCTCCTCTGTGAATCAGGCTGTTACTGAGCGACGGCTCAGTTTCTCTCACAGTCACTCATTCTGCATTTCATCCAGTCTGTGTTTGGTAAATTAGGGAAAAAAATATTTGGTTTTTGGTTTTGAAGAGATTCAAATCTGGTCTACAAGTTTTCTAGCTAATATGGGGTGAGATTTGTGCCACTAGAAACTGAATTTAAAATTATTGTATTGAATTGGAAAAAGCGTGATCTGAAATTTAATTTAATGTTTTGAAACTAAATTAATCTGTTTTGAAAATGAATTTATCTGTATCAAAATTAATGTATCTGTTTTGAAATTGAATTTATCTGTATCAAAATTAATTTATCTGTTTTAAAATTGAATTTATCTGTATGAAAATTAATTTATCTGTTTTGAAATTGAATTTATCTGTATCAAAATTAATGTATCTGTTTTGAAATTGAATTTATCTGTATCAAAATTAATTTATCTGTTTTAAAATTGAATTTATCTGCATCAAAATTAATTTATCTGTTTTGAAATTGTATCTTACCTTCTTGAAAATTCAGATTCAGTTTTACAATTCAATTTCAATTTATAAACAATTTAAGGTCACGCTTTTACAAAAATTCAAATTCAGTTTCTGGCACAAATATCACTCCATAAACTAACCTTTTAACTTAGGCTCCATTTACACGTCAACGTTTCACCCTGAAACGCAGGAAAACTCAATGAAAAATAATCTGCATTTGTATGGAAAAGCTGAGGGACTGAAAAAGCTGTAGTGCACATGCCAGGCCTGTAGATGGCGATATTACTGTAGGAGCCGTTTCCACGACAACAGTATAGAGGCTGAAGAAGAGGTGAGCTCATCATCTGGAGTTAATATCAAAAACTTTTTCTCCCTAATTGCAGAAAAAGTGCAATAAATGCAAGTTTTGTTAGAAGTCAGTCGGTAGATTCAGCAGCAGAAGAACAAAACTCTTGGTCACTGTTGTTGTTGTTGTTGTTGTTGTTGTTGTTGTTGTGGAGGTTTAATGAGCATGTGCAGAGCTGAACGTGACGTCAGCGTTTTCAGGTTTTCCCCGGCTTAGTGTTTACACGTTGTCTAAACTTTCTACTCTAGTTTCGGACGCCAAAAACGCTGTAGTCTGGTAAATGATTGGCCGAAACACAACAAAATTTTTGTGTTTTTCACCCCAAAACGTTTCTCGTGTAAACAGCACCTTACTCGGAAAGCGTGTTATTAAAAGTATTTCAATATCAGTCCAAAATAAACAAAAACAAACACTTAAAAAACTTTCCTCAGTCTCCCTCTCTCGCAAACACAAACACACACACACACACACACACACACACTCCTAATCCTGACGCTGAAACGTGACTTCCCTGCTGAGCCGTGTGTGGACCTAACCTCTCCATCCTGTCTCCTCTAATATTTAAACTAATAACTTCATATCGTCTCATGTGTTGGTCTCAGCGGGCGGCGAGCGGAGGACTGAGGCTCAGGGATGAAGTTTACAGCAGGATTATTTTCATTCTCCCTGCTCAGGATTCTTTTTTCTACAGGTTTCACTTTATATCAGAGTTTATTTCTGTAAACCAGACACAGACACTGGAGTCTGGATTTCTAACATGCTGAAAAAACAAACATTTCAGCCACATTCAGTCAATCAACCAATCCACTAACCAAAAGATAAACTACCAGACCAACAGGCAATCAGAGCAATTATATAACCAGCCAATAAACTAACTAACTAACTACCAACCAGTAAAACTACCAGATAACCAACAGCCTGACTGATAAATGAAGCAAAAAGCGAGACAAAATAACCAACAAACTAATGAGACGACCAATAAATCAACAAGCCAGGTGACTGACAAACCAACTATTTTACCAACTCATCAAACTAACTTGTCTACCAAACAATAAATGCACTTTCTTGCTCCCAAAAGGACATGTTCTGCACATACTTCTTAATCCCTATAAGAGACATTTGCACGTTTTTGCATATAATGGCTTCTAAAAGGACACTATTGAGCATGTTTTTTACTCCCTGTAGACCACTTTTTTTACGTTTAAGCTCTAACTAGGCTACATTTGCATACTTTGGCTTCCTAAAGGGCACTTTTGCACACATTTTACTCACAATAGGACACTTTTGCACGTATTTCACTCACAATATGATACTTTTGCACATATTTTTCTCACAATAGGATACTTTTGCACCTATTTTACTCACAGTAGGACACTTTTGCACATAGTTTGCTCACAGTAGGACACTTTTGCACATATTTTACTCACAGTAGGACACTTTTGCACATATTTTACTCACAATAGAACACTTTTGCACATAGTTTGCTCACAATAGGACACTTTTGCACATATTTTACAATCTATAGGACACTTTGCACACATTTTTACTCCAAATAGGGCACCTTTACACATTTTTGTGCTTCCAATAGGACACTGTGCATATGTTTTTGCTACAACTAAGCCAAATTTGCATATTTTGGCTTCCAAGAGGAAACTTTTGCACTTGTTTTTTTCCCCAAGAAGACACATTAATAGATGTTGACTCCCTTAAGGGCCACTATTGCACATGTTTTGGCACCCAATAGGTAATTTTTCACATGTTTTAACTCCCAATAGGCCACTATTGCACATGTTTTCGCGCCTAAGAAGGCGCTTCCTTTTGTTTTTTGCTCCAACTAGGCCGCATTTGCATATTTTGGCTTTTAAGAGGACACTTTTGCGGGTTTTTTTTTAAATTTTATTTGGATGCCCAACAGGGCATGTTTGCACCATTTTTTGCTTCCATGGCACCACCATGTTTTTGTACCCAATTGGGCCCATTTGCACATTTTGGCGCCCAACTGCTCACTTTTGTGGATGTTTTGGCTTCGAAGAGGGGATCACTAGACATGTTAGGCGACCCTACATGGGCTCCTGACCCCAAGGTTGAAAAACACTGTTTTACACTTTGCTGTATTACAACCAGCTGATACCTTTTCCTTTTAGTTGTGAGGTTAAACCAGTGGAGTCGCCCTCTGCTGGCTGCTGGAGGACACTCACCTTCAGGTTAATGTTGTTGTCTCAGCAGCACTTAAACCAAAGCAGACAGTCTCCAGGTGATCGAATGTTTCAGACTCAGCTCTGGTGTCGGCGTGCGGCTGTGTTGTCTTACCTTTACCTGACTTGTACTTTCACTGGTGCTGTCAGAGGAGCGGCCCCGCGGGGATTCGTTTACACTCTCGCTCTGACAGACGGCCTTCACTGCTTTCCTCTCTTCTCTTATTCATGTACTTACACCGAGGCTCAGGATCACTTTCGCCCGCGCGCTCCCGTCTCCTGTCCCGTCGGCTCTCGCTAAAGGACGACAGGTAACTGAAGACAGCGGCGACAGAAGACAACAGCGTTACAGACTGAAGCCTGTTTGTGTGACGCTGAATACTGACCTTTGAGTTATTAACTGCTGGCTCCACTGGAGAGGACGCTTTCAATTCTGTGAGAAACTTTTCCACTGTCCAAGAATATATGTGGCTGCTTGGCCAGGCCTCTAGAGGGCAGACCCTTGGTGTTTGAGGCCCCCCCCCTCCAACCTGTCATGAATCAACGAAGAGATCCTTATGAAACCACATCATTATTTCAGTAGGTCTCATGGAGATGAAGTTTACAGACTCGTCCAGGGATTTCTACAACATTTGAATATATTACAGTTGTGCTAAAAACACTAAAGTGAAGGTTCTGGAGTGGCCATCTCAGTCTCCTGACCTCAATATCATTGAGCCACTTGGTCCAAACTGATGAATGAAGGATGAATGCAGCATGTTATCAGAAAATACTGGAGGAAAATTTACACTCATCAGCCCAGAAGCTGCACATGAGACGTACTTGGACGTTCACACATGACAATGATCCAAAACACAAGGACAAGTGGACCTGCCATTGGCTACAGTAGAATAAAGAGAAGGTTCTGGAGTGGCCATCTCAGTCTCACAAGGCCAAGTCAAAGTTTTTAGCTAAAAGTTAAAACTTTGAAAAAAAAATGAAAAAAAAGAGGGGAAAAAAATCCAAATTTTTTTGAGGTGAAAGAAAAAAAATTGATATTAATAGTCAAAATTTTGATTAAAAAAAATCCCAATTTTGAGATAATCCCCCCAACACATGCACACACACACAAAAAACATGGAGGGCAAAGACAAATTTTGACACGATTAGGACAAAATTTTTAGAAAAAAGGTTAAATTTGGGATAATTAAGTCAAAATCTGAGATATAAAGTTGGATTATGAGATTTTAAATTCAAATTCTTGAAATAAAAGCCAAAATTAGCAAAAAGTCAAAGTTTTACTTAAAAAGTCAAACCTTTAGAAAAGACCAATATTTTAGATGTCAGATTCTTGAAATTAAAAAGTGAAAAATTTTAGACGAAAAGACAACATATGGGTCCTGCCATTGGCTACAGCAGAATAAAGTGAAGGTTCTGGAGTGGCCATCTCAGTCTCCTGACCTCAATATCATTGAGCCACTCTGGGGAGATCTCAAACCTGCAGTTCATGCAAGACAGAGCAAGAATTTACAGGAACTGGAGGCTTTTTGCCAAGAAGAATGGTCAGTTTTACCATCTGAGAAAATAAAGACCCTCATCCACAACCAGCACAAAAGACTTCAAGCTGTCGCTGATGTTAAAGAGGGAAATACACGCTATTAAGAACTGGGGGATGAAAACTTTTTATCAGGGTCATTCTGGAAGTTTCCGTTCTCATTATGATTCAAAAAGAGCTTGAAAGTCTGCACATGCTCAGTCTGAACATCCAGGATTGAGACTTTGCATATGTGTTTAACAAACGAGAAAGTGGAGTTCGCACCGTTTTGGTCTTTTGTGACTTAAAGTAACAGCTGGTTTATTTGTTTGAGATATTCAATGATTAGAAAAAGTGAAAGTGTGAGTGTCAGACTGACGTGGATACTTGTAGTTGTGCTCTTATCAATTTGTCTGAAAATAAATTCTGTCGGATCATGACCCTGTGGTAAAACTCGAGGACTCTCTTTTTAGAAAGTCAAGCATCACTGTGAGTTTTAAAATTCCCCCTGCATGCTGAAGCGTTTCACTGTCACATTTAAGTAATTTATAGCTGCTGCCTCTTTGTTTCACACGGCTGTTATCTCATTTCATTAACCTCCTGAAGAGCAGGATCGAATAACTGCCGCTGACGGTGGAGTCTCTCCAACGCCGCTGTTCCCTCATGATGGAAGTTTCCTCTTTCACTGAAACTCTTCAGATGCTCGGCTGTTTATATAACTTTGTGTACTTTATTTTTCCTCCATTAAATCCGAGCCCAGCGGCGTCGGTCCGTGTCTTTTCCCACATGTATTAGTACCACGCTGTTATTCATCTGAGCTTCGTTTCAGGGCTTCAGGGCTGAAACTGACTCAGCGCAGGAGTTGGTGGCTTTAGGGCTCAATTGTACTATTTTATTAACAATTAGCTTTTGTTATTGCTGCTGTATTTTCTCCTTGTTACAAAACTTTGCCTCAAATAAGCTGGAGATGTTTGGGTTTGACCTTTATTCATGTACTTTGGCCAGTTATAATGTTGAGGATACTGTTTATCTTTATTTTTTAGTCTTTTCTCTGTCCCTCTGATGCATTTACAGTATTTTAACATGATTTACGGCTCATGAAAATCTTTATTTTATATTTCTCCCTGGTGTTTTAGTACAGTGGTTCTCAACCTTGGGGTCGTGACCCCATTTTGGGTCGCCTAGAAACCAAATGGGGTCCCCTGAAATGTCTAGTAATTGCTTGAAAAAAATTACTAATACAAATATTTTCTTCAGTAATTATTATATTTTAGTACTTTTAGCATTTTATCATTAAGGATTTCAGTATTTTATTTTTAAGCATTTTAGCATAGCATTACTTGTTATTTTATTATTTCTAGTATTTTAGTGCAAAAGCAATTTGTTTTCTATTTTTATTTTCTAGATTCAGTAATTTAGCATTTTAAGCAGAAATTTACATTGCAATACTGAACTTGTGCTTTTTGTTTCTTATTTTTGTCTACAGTTGTTTACATTGTAAACTGCTGTATGTGCCTTTAATTGTCCCATGGGGGCTTATACAGTTTTTTGAATCTGAAATTTCACATAGAATTAAGTCTATATCCTGATCAGGAAAAATAAAACTCTAACTTTGTGCACAAATTCTGGCTACTCTGATTTTACATTGTGGTATACAAAAAAAAATCAAAGAAAATTCATAATTTTACGAAAAAAAAAAAAGAAATAGTCTCTGGGGTCACCAGAAATTTGTGAGGTCAAAATGAGGTCCCAGCTAAAAAAGGCTGGGAACCACTGCAACATTGCTGAATTTAACAAGCTATAGCTACAAATGTGGTGCCTCATGTAGTTAGTACTTTACACCAGGAGAAGGCAGACGTCTGTAACTTCAATCTGAGCAATACTTGTGGGCGTGTTTCTTTTCAAACTTTTGGATTTTATACAGTTTGAGACCACCCACCAATCGAGGAGATTAGGGATGTAACAGAGCACATGATCCTTACGTGATGAACTCAACATCAATATTGCCACTTTTGTGCTTGTTTATAATGTTTATTAATATGTTGAAGCAGAATACTCCCTCTTTAAGGCGACTGAGTAACATGTTTTATAAAGATTTCAGCAGCTAAACTTTGTATTTCAGTATTTTGAATCTCTGTTTCTCTGCAGATGTATCTCGACCTGCTCTGGGTGACGTGACCTCTTCACATGTGCGCTGGCCCTTTAAGAAGCTGGAACAGAAGACGACTTTAAGGTAGAATTGAGCCCTAATTTAAACAAGAATGAAAAATCTGACAAACTTTTTACTTTCAAAAAGGAGGGGTCATTTCAGAGATTAAATTAAGTCGAGCGCAGTGACTCCCAACCTGTGGGTCATGGCCCCCTGGTGGGCCATGAAGGTACTGCAAGTGGGCCATGAAATCATTTAAAAAATAGTATGATTTTATTGGAGCGTAATTATATAGAGATACAAGGTACAAAAAAATTTAAAAAAGATACAAATGTACGGAATAACATTTGAAATAAAACTCATTTAGGTTTCAAGGGAAATGGAAACAGTTCAGATATTCATGTATGAAAAAAGTCATCTAAGAATGTATGTTAAGCTCCATAGGCAACAAAAAGGATATAGTAAAACCATTGACTGTATATAGAATGGACAGTATGGACAATATATTTCTTCTTCTTCAGAAGGTTTAGTCTCCTTTTGGCTCTTTCCTGAAGTTTCTTATATCCCCGATAAAAACTACTCACGAACGGCAGCTGTCAACTATCGTAAAACGAAACTTATATCACGGTTTTTAACGTCCAATAACTAATGAGAAACTAACTTCTCAGAAAAAAAACACCTGAACACCATGCAGCCAGATGACATCATCATACCACCTTCGTGTAAGGATGAGAGAAACGTTTCTACCAGGTATCGTAATTTTTTAAAGTTTCCCGGCTCATATCTGGAATACATGGGGAGGCGGGGCTTATGACCTATACTGCAGCCAGACACCAGGGGGCGGGGCTTATGACCTATACTGCAGCCAGACACCAGGGGGCGGGGCATCTGCTGGAGGCTTCAGTTAGAGCCGAATGTCGTTACGTCCACTCTTTATAAAGTCTACGTGTAAAACCCAGAATGTAACAAGTTGTTATAGTTTGGGCAAAAAGTTAGTAGGTTTTAGTTTTAACATTTCTTATATTAATGACCAGTTATTACATTTGAGTCTTTGTTACATTTTGGGTCGTTGGTAGGAATGAGGTTCTAAAAAAACATTATATAGCTGCCGTACTTATGGGGTTGGAGGTGGGGTTTAAACATTTTTGAGCTTTGAAAATGAGCCCTGAGTTGGGAAACATTGGGAACCACTGGTCTAGAAGCACCTGTGTGGGTGTGGAAGGAACCAGAAAACCAGGTTTATACTAAAATAACATTAAGAGACGTGTGGGAAGTGTTAGAGAAACACTAAAACAACCTCAGTGTGAGTGTTTATACAGGGAAACATGATGTACTTTGGTTTTACTGTTATTTTAAGGCGTCATAAACAGATTTATCCTCCAAAAGGAAAACCCAGAACTGATTTTCTGAGACGTTTCTGATGCTGAAAAATAACAAGACGGTCTTTAACACTAACATATTTATAAGCTGGCGCACAGACAGACCTGAGCTTCCCACACTCTCTCTGCTGAAGCCAGGACACATCTGTGTGTGTGTGTGTGTGTGTGTGTCCTCATATCACTGGATTTAGTCTGCAGCCCCCCCCCCCCTGCTGACTAGATTTCAGGATGATTGATGGTCACTCACAAACAATCAGAGATTCACATTCCTTTCAAAGATTACGCAACAATTCACACTCAAGATTTGCACGCTAGAGAAAATCATGCTGCAGAAGTTTGAGGCCAAAAAGGGAAAACACAGTTACAACATTCTGGGCTCGTTTAATGTCATTTAACGTGTGCTTTATTTTGAAAAACCGAGGATATGTTTTTTAAATGCAGGAGAGAAAAGTAGTTTGCATGAAAATTTGACAAATTTCATTTAAAAAAAATCTCTGAAAATATGAGTGATTCAGCCCAGCAACCAGCAACCGGCAATACACAGCAAAATAATAATAACTTTATTTATAGAGCACCTTTAAAAACAACAGTTTCTCAAAGTGATTCACAGCAGAGGTCCACAATAAAATCAACAAACAAACATTGAGTCAGAAATAAGGAAACAACATTGAACACACACTAAACAGAAGGAGAAAAGAACCCAAAAAATCCATGATTTCTTGGTACCAGTAGGGGGAGCTTTATTTTTGAAGGGGAAAAAAACATGCATAGTGAGAAACTGAGCATGTGTGTGCATTTTGGTCCTGATCCAATATTGTAAATAAAAGTTGTTAAAGTTTGTGTTAAAAAATTATCAGTTTAGGTTGCCTCCTTTGGCCACGCCCATTGAGTTATAAAAAATTCTTTAATAACTTTTTATCGTCAGCGTGTCTCTTATACACATATTCAATTTGAAGATTATATATATTTATAAAAAACAAACAACCTGTTGTTCAAATATGTCAGTGGAAGTAAGTGGAAAAATTCCAACTTTAATTTGAAATTTCTGATGAGTAGACAGGATGTTCTAGTATTGAATGGTTGCTAGATCTTGACTTAATCTTGAAATTGCGACTTTTATCTTGTAATTTTGACCCAATCATGATTGTTTACATTTCATTTACCGCATCGTTAGTTTGTGTTTTGAGTTTGACTTTGTGGCTGCGGCTCCATTGGCTGAAACTGTCGTCGGGTTTGAGGCTTAAAAATACAAAAATAGATTTGAAGCATCTAAATAAGGTGCAGGATTATTTAGATGCTTCGATAATTTGGGGGAAAAAAACCAACATCTGTTCGAGCATTTCCATCATTACAGACATTATCCTTCGCCCTGAACTTCGTCCAACCCTGAACTGGAAACTCTCCAAGAAAAAAAAAAACAGATCACAACCAGATTTGTCGCCAGATTAGCAGAGATGTGAGACGTGAATCTGAGTTTTACGCTGACGTGAAACCTGTGACATATTTGCAGACACATAATTCTGATGTGAAACTGACTCCGACAGCTGGTGGGAAATAAAATGCAAAACCACAACGCAGAGTGAAATGATCTCTGCCACTATGAGGAGTGAATTTGCATTGCAAAAAGCTGCAGACAAACAGAGAGAGAAGAGGTGAACGCAGACTAATGAGAGCAGAACTCACAGCAGCCGCCAGGCGACAGGATATCTGCCTCCAACAGGCCGTGAAGAGGAATAAAAGTGAAACTCACGCCTCTGGTTTCCAAACCTGTCGACCTGTGATGTGAAGGAGGAAAATGGGATTAGAGAGTTTATTTGAAAGTTTCCAGATGGAGGGGAATAAGTTCAGACCCTGAGGTGAATCAGAGACTTGTGACATTAGAGGAAGAAGATTCAGGTTCATCAGCTTCATGTTCGACTGTAAAACCTCAAACCTGAAAACTCCTGATTCAGCTTCGCTCGTTACGTCACTTTGTTGTTGTGGTTTAGACAAATACCATTTGGTTTGGACACACTTTGTTTTATTTTGAAAGGCACAGGATGTTGGGAAAGATGGTGAGAGGTGAATGTGTGGACAGAAGCTGAGCGGTGTCTTCTTACATAACACAAAACATTTGAGGAGGCGTTTCCCTCCTTTTCTTGTCGTTCCCCATCTCAGACATTTTCAGCCTCATTTCTCCTGAGCTCGTGGAAGATGACAGTGATATTAGACGCTAAATATATTTTACAATAAATCTTTTTTCTTTTCGTATGTTGGCAAAGAAAAAAAACAACACAAATCCAAACGCTTTTCTTCTTGCCCATGAGTCAAAAACCAGGAGGCCTGTTAGTCAGAAAAATAGTTTAGATTCAATAAAATCAACTTTACCTGAACAAAGTCCTGACTAACAGGCCCTCTGATTTTCTGACTGATAGGCTTTTTGATCTTCTGACTAATGGGCTTTCTGTTTATCTGACTAACTGCCTCCTGAATATCTGACTAATGGGTTTTCTGATTTTCTGACAAATAGGCTTTCCTCTGAATTTCTGGCATATAGGCTTTCTGATTTCTGACTGATGGGATTCTGACTTCTGACTGATGGGCCCCCTGATAACCTGATAAATGGACTTTCTGAATTTCCTAGTAACACACCCTCTAATCTTCTGACTAACAGGCCCTCTGATTATCTGACTAACTGCCTCCTGAATATCTGACAAATTGGCTTTCTGATTTCTGACTGATGGGATTCTGATTTCTGACTGATGGGCCCCCTGAGTCTCTGATAAATGGGCTTTCTGAATTTCTTAATAACAAGCCCTCTAATCTTCTGACTAACAGGCCCTCTGATTATCTGACTAATGGGCTTTCTGATCTTCCGACCAATGGGCTTTCCCCTGAATATCTGACTAACTGGCCCTATAATTTAATGACTAATATGCTTTCTGATTTTCTGACTGAAAGGCCCCCCTGATTTTGTGTCAAACAAACTCAGAATTTCTGACCAATGAGCTTTCTGATTTTCTGACAAATAGGCTTTCCTCTGAATTTCTGGCATATAGGCTTTCTATTTTTTGACTTATAGGCCCCCTGATTTTCTGACTGACTACCCTCTGGATTTCTGACAAATTGGCTTTCTGATTCCTGACTGAAGGGATTCTGACCTCTGACTGAAAGCCTCCCCTGATACTCTGATAAATGGACTTTCTGAATTTCTTAGTAACACACCCTCTGATTTTCTGACTCACTACCCTCTGAATTTCTGACAAATTGGCTTTCTGACTTCTGACTGATGGGCCCCCATAGTCTCTGTTAAATGGGCTTCCTGAATTTCTTACTAACAAGCCCTCTAATCTTCTGACTAACAGGCCCTCTGATTTTTTGACTCACCGCCCTCTGATTTTCTGACTGATGGGCCCCCTGATTTCGACTAATAGGCTGCTGATTTTCTGACTAACTACCCTCTGAATTTCAGACAAATTGGCTTTCTGATTTCTGACTTTAAGCCTTTTCTTATCAACAAGCTCTCAGGTTTTCCAACAAATGGGCCTTCTGACCAACAGGCCATCTGACTTTTAGACTAACTTACTTTCTAGGAAAAGCATGGACTCCTGTCACTTTTGTTATCTTTCACCACTTTGTTTTCTAATTTCCTGCGTAACTTAGCCCCTCCTATCCGTTTAGCAGAGCTACAGTTTTTAAGCTTCACTCAGAATGCTTTTGTGGATTTTAACCTCACAGTTATTGAAACCGTGAATCTGGTTCGTACTGAATATAACTGACACTTTACAATGTTTTCTGTAGGTTACTGTACTTTTCACCCATCACTCTGTAAATTCAGATTCAATCTTGAAACCTGAGCACTGACACCAACACTGTGGCCAGACACAAACACTTTACATATGTATGAATTAATGTCTCATGCACCGGTCAAATAAACCGGTAAATAACTAACATCAAAGAGCAGACACACGCTTCACCTTTTCATAGACACACGGACCTTAGATCCAGATCAAACGAAGGCTGAAAGACCATGAATGATATTTTCTTTTAGTGTAATTTCATTTCTGTTTATTGTCTTTTCTTTCATGTTGAAATGGAGACAATCAAGAATGTGCATTATGGAACTGCAGCGGTCGCATCAAAGCGCACTAATAACTAAATTCATGCATAAAGGAAGCGAATGAAGGAGTCTTTGTTTACCTGTACGCTGAGGCTGTTTGATAAAATAAAGTGGCTCCTGCTTTAAATCTCAGACTTTTTCAGAGGCTTTGGTACAATCTGGAAACCAAAAAGTCAAAAATTCACACACTTCCGTTTATTTTTTTGCTTTGAGGTGGAATAGAAATGACTAAAAATGTTATGAACTGTCATCTAATAAACTGTCTTTGGAGGTTTTTTCTCTGCTCAGCTCTTTTTCTGCTCCCTGAGGCCTGCTGTCAGAGCGAATCTTCAAATAACACCTGTGTGACTTTAACACAAAGAAACGAGGATAATTTTCAGGGAAATAACCCAAACAATGAGTGAAGATGCTGAACAGGCTCCATTACAGTCAAATAAGCTTTAGGATTGGTTCGTGAGCACAGTTTAAGTGAGAATCAGATTTTAATCTTGAATCTCAGAGAGAAAATCTCTGCACTTCAGTGGGTGTTAAATTATACTGCAATTCTGTGAGAGTGTGTGTGAGAAAGAAAGAAAGAGTGTGTGAAAGAAGCTGAGTGAGAGGAGAGAGAGCTGATTAGAAAAGGAGAAAAGAGGCGAGAGATGGAAAGAAAAGGAATCATATCACACACACACACACACATATAAACAGGCTGTAATGCATAAAACCATGCGTATGTCCTCAGTAACTTCAAAACCAGTTTGTCAATTAGTCTATTAGTGTCATTGTAACATTTATTTCTGGGCTGTTTACTAAAGGTAACCATCCTCACCTCTGATCTATTTGCTTGTAGTCAGTGTGTGTGTATAAAAGCTCAGTGAGTTTCTGAGCTCCTGACACACACTTGCATCTTTCATCCAGTGCTGCACTGACTTTTCTGGATTCTGAGTCATGAGGAAAGAAAAAGAATTGTCAAAGTTTCTGCAGGAAAAGTTAATTCAACTGTATAAAACAGGAAAGGGATATAAAAAGATATCCAAGGAACTGAGGATGCCAATAAGCAGAGTTCAAACTCTAATGAAGAAGTGGAAAATGAGGGATTCTGTTGAAACCAAACCACGGTCAGGTAGACCAACAAACATTTCAGCTACAACTGACAGGAAAATTGTTCTGGATGCAAAGAAAAACCCACTTCAGCTGAAATACAGGACTCTCTGAAAGAATGTGGTCTGGCTGTTTCAAGATGCACAATAAGGAGGCACTTGAGGAAAAATGGGCTGAAGAAAGACATTTCTACACAACTGCCACAAAGTTTCCTGCTTACAATACGCCAAACAGCACAGAGACAAGCCTCAAAACTTCTGGAACAAAGTCATTTGGAGTGATGAGAGCAAAAGTGAACTTTTTGTCCACAACCATAAACATTGTTCCATTTGGAGAGGAGTCAACAAGGCCTATGATGAAAGGTCCACCATTCCTACTGTGAAACACGGAGGTGGATCACTGATGTTTTGGGGATGTGTGAGCTACAAANTACACTCATCAGCCCAGAAGCTGCACATGAGACGTACTTGGACGTTCACACATGACAATGATCCAAAACACAAGGACAAGTGGACCTGCCATTGGCTACAGCAGAATAAAGTGAAGGTTCTGGAGTGGCCATCTCAGTCTCCTGACCTCAATATCATTGAGCCACTCTGGGGAGACCTCAAACCTGCAGTTCATGCAAGACAGAGCAAGAATTTACAGGAACTGGAGGCTTTTTGCCAAGAAGAATGGTCAGTTTTACCATCTGAGAAAATAAAGACCCTCATCCACAACCAGCACAAAAGGGGGGGGGACTACACGCATTAAGAACTGGGGGATAGAAACCTTTGAGTGCCAAACCTGAGAGTCTATCAATAAAATGAAGAGCCAGGTTACGTTTGCTCTGCTTGGTGAGGCTGAAGTTGGTAGATGAGCACTGGTAGGACAGAACCAGGATCACAGATTGAACGTTGTGTTTGTTGACAGACTCTGTGACCATCCTACAGCAGAGTACGGTGTCAGTCAGGGGTCAAATCAGATAATGCCTGGTTGAACTATCCAGCTGTATATGACATCATGCCATCAGAGTGAAGCGTGACGGGAGCGAGTTAAAGTGGAGCACGCCGGGTCCTCGTGCTGATTCACTCTAAAGACCATAATCCTCAGCAGGGCTTTACAGTAAAGAAGTCCTGCAGCAGAATGTGGACTCAGGTCTTATGTAACTGACTGTAAGCTGATTCTTACTGTGCTCTGTGTTCATATAGAGGAATTAAAAAGTATTATCCAGCAGCAGGGGGCTAATATAAACAAACAGCATGTGCTACTCTCTCTCTCTGAGGGGATTTCATGTTGTCTCTCAGCTGTTCTTTGTCTTTACGTCGACACTCAAACACTGATCTGATCTGCTGTTTGCTGTTGAAATCTAAAAATAATAGTAAGAAAAGCATCGGTGTCCTCGTTCAACCACACAAATTGTTACCTTGTTTGTTTGAGGAAAGACAAATATGTTTCCACTTAGGGCTGAACGGTTTTAGAAAAAGATCAAATTGCGATTTTTCTGGCAGATATTGCTATTTCAATTAGGTTCACAATTTTCTTTAAATTAAGCTTCAGTGAAGTTTTCACAATGTACAGTAACATTTACAAACTTGACAGAAAGTTGCATCAAACCATTGAAACATCACTGAAAAAAAAGTAAACTTGCTATATAAGTTTTCATATACATATGAGAATAAAGTTGTAAACTTACAGGAAAAAAGTCATAAACATAAAATAAAGTCAGTAAGTTTATGACTTTATTCTCATAGGTTTATGACTTAATCCTCACGTAAGTTTACTATTTTATTCGCGTAAGTTTACAACTCATTTCTTCTAAGTTAGCAACTTTATTCTTGTCAGTTTATGACATTTCTTCTCCTAAATTTTCGACTTTTATTCTTGTAAGTTTATGGCTTTTTTTCTTGTTAGATTACAACTTAATTGTCTATTTCTTCTCTTTCTAGCTTGGTCCTTATCCTTGTTGTACAAAAGACCCATCCTTGACTCTTAACTTTAAAATATCCTTAATTGTGTTAAGTTAAAAAGATTAATAAAAAACAAAAAATGAAAAAAAACAAAGTTAAATAAGTAATAATGAGAGTTTTGCGATCACATGATCACGATGTTTTGACTTACGGTTTCGATCAGAAAACGATAAATTATTCAGCCCTAGTTTCCACTGCATATTTTAAACTTCAGTTTTGAAACTTCTGAAAAATGTTCTTTTGTGGAGATGTTCACACATGACAATGATCCAAAGCACAAGGACAAGTGGACCTGCCATTGGCTACAGCAGAATAAAGTGAAGGTTCTGGAGTGGCCATCTCAGTCTTTTTGCTGCCTATAATTTGGCAGCAAAATTCAAATTTTTGAGATTAAAAATAGAGATAATTGGTCAAAATTTTGAGAAATGAATCCGAATTTTGGAATTAAAAATGAAACAAAACAAAACAAAACATTGTGTAAAAAGACAGATTTGAATTTTGGTTAAGTCGAATTTAAACACACAAAATTGGAATTTTGGACAATAAAGTCAAAATGTGACATACAATTATAGTATAAGATTATAATTTAAAAATTGTGAGATAAAACAGGTAGAAAATCTGAGATAGAAGTCAATATTTTGCCAAAAAAAGTCCAATATTTGAGATAAAGGACAAAAAAATCGAGAGAAAAAACAACTTCAGGATAAAAAGTCCATATTTTAAGGAAGAAGTCATATTTTTGAAATTAAGATATTGAAAAATTTTGATGAAAAGTTGAAATGTTGGGCCTGCCATTGGCTACAGCAGAATAAAGTGAAGGTTCTGGAGTGGCCATCTCAGTCTCCTGACCTCAATATCATTGAGCCACTCTGGGGAGATCTCAAACCTGCAGTTCATGCAAGACAGAGCAAGAATTTACAGGAACTGGATGTTGGATTTCTGTTGACAAAACAACATAAAATTAATTGACATTGACAGGTCTAAACCTTTTAATGTTTTTGAAAAAGTCTTGAGATAATGTATGTTATGATTTGGCTCTGAGCGTGCAAAAACTTTTTATCCAGATTTGAGAGGTTTCTTGGGATTCTGGTGGTTCTATTTCCATTTTTTTATTTATAGATTTATAAGTTTTGCACAATTCTAGGTGTAATAGAAATAAAACTTCTACCTTCCTCAGTTTTTCTGTTCTTAGCCTTAATATTTTTTTTATTCTAGCTGTCATTGTTCCCTCCCCCTGAGACCGACTCTACATTTTTACCACAGTGTGAACAGGCAGAGAGGAAATGAGACAGGCTGCTTTCCAAGGAATGATTGAACACAGATTTATAGCTGCTTCTCATTCGTGTTATCTCACTCCTCTGTGGCGTGTGTTCCCCAAACTTTCTCCTTTAAGAAAACTCCAGCTCCAGAAGTTTGGATATTTTTAGTCGCGCGTCACAGAATCTGAGCTCCAGTGTTTATGACTGGTGTTGTATCTGGACTGGGTTTGGGTTGTGGGGGATCTGAAGTATGTCAGCTGTGGGCGTAATGTCGGCTGATCCTCCCAGTGCTGCTGCAAATCTCCTGAGGAACGCGGCGCTGACAGACGGCAGCATGTGTTCAGAGAGACGGGATACCAGCTCCCTGCAGGTTACATCAGAAAATATCAACTCTTTATGGTCTGTTTACAAACCTGCATCATCAATCAGAGGAAAAACTTACTGAATGTTAAATTAGAACGACACTAAACCTTAATTTATGATTCTACTGTCATGAAGCATGTAATGAGTTGCAAAAGTCTTCCTTTTTTTTAAAGATCATCCTTTGTTATTTCCTCATGCACAGAGAAATTTGCAAAACAAAAAAAATAGGAACCAAACAAAAATAAGTCAGAGTCATGACTCATGAGTGCAGTGGGAGCAAAAAATGTTGCAAAATATGTTGCACCTGGAGAAAAGAATGTTGTGAAATGTGATAGGATGTTGCACAAATCTGTCTGCGAATGTGTTTTGACTTTACTTAAAGTGACCGTGAGGAGAATCCGTCAGCTGGTGAATTCATGAAAACTGTTGTGATGTATTTACTTCAAAAGTGAAAGTTTGGATCCCATTTCTAACTCTACTCTTATTAGTTCTAGACAACTTTTTTACTGGATGCAATGGAGCTAATAAATTTATTGACCACAAACTAACTTTGCAAGTTTGCAGCGCAGTTTAGTAGCCGGTTATATTAAGCTTAGCATCTCACAGCTCGGTGCTCTGATACATGTCTGTAACGTTAGTGAATCCTGGTTGTGTCCTACCAGGTCTCATCTACCAACTCCAACCTCACCAAGCAGAGCAAACGTAACCTGGCTCTTCATTTTATTGATAGACTCTCAGGTTTGAACAGATCACTGCAGAATAACTGCTGCATGTGGACAGGAATCAACATTAGCACAAACACATTAGTGACTGTTTTTGCCTTTAGCTCATGATTTAGCCTTTAGCTCCTGTTTTAACCTTTAGCTCCGGTTTAAGCCTTAGCTCCTGTTTTAGTCATTAGCTCCTGTTTAAGCCTTTAGCTCCTGTTTTAGCCTTTAGCTCCTGTTTTAGCCTTTAGCTTCTGTTTTAGCCTTTGGTTCCTCTTTTAGCCTTTAGCTCATGATTTAGCCTTTAGCTCCTGTTTTAGCCTTTAGCTCCTGTTTAAGCCTTCAACTTCTGTTTTAACCTTTAGCTCCTGTTTTAGCCTTTAGCTCATGATTTAGCCTTTAGCTCCTGATTTATCCTTTAGCTCATGATTTAGCCCTTAGCTCCTGTTTTAGCCTCTAGCCCATGATTTAGCCTTTAGCTCCTGTTTTAGGCTTTAGCTCCTGTTTTAGCCTTTAGCTCCTGTTTTAACCTTTAGCTCCTGTTTTAGCCTTTAGCTCCTGTTTTAGCCTTTAGCTCCTGTTTTAACCCTTAGCTCCTGTTTAGGCCTCTAGCCCATGTTAAAACCTTTAGTTTATGTTTTAGCCTTTAGCTCCTGTTTTAGCCTTTAGCTCCTGTTTTAACCTTTAGCTCCTGTTTTAACCTTTAGCTCCTATTTTAGCCTTTAGCCCATGTTTAATTGTTTAGCTCGTGATTTAGCCTTTAGCTCCTGTTTTAGCCTTTAGCCCATGTTTCGCCTTTAGCTCCTGTTTTAGCCTTTGGTTCCTGTTTTATTCTTTAGCTCCTGATTTAGCCTTTTGCGCCTGTTTTAGCCTCTAGCCCATGTTAAAACCTTTAGTTTATGTTTTATCTTTAATGTCATATATACCCTTGAGTTCCAGTTTAAGCTTTTAGTTTGTGTCTTGGCCCTTAGCCTTTGGTCAAGCCTTTGGTTTATTTTTTTACTCTTAGCTTGTGTTTAAGTCTTACGCTTTTGTATGAGCCTCTAGCTTGGGCTTCAGCCTTTGGCTCATGTGTCAGTCTTTGGTGCGCGTTTTGACCTTTAGCATGTGTTTAAGTCTCTAACTCATGTTGTAGCCTTTTGCTGATATTTCAGCCTTTAGCCTGTGCTCTATCTCTCTCCTGTTTATCTCCCTTTTGTTATTTCGTCCTTTTTCTGTCAGACAGTCCAGCTCCAGTTTCCACCATCACTACTATTCAATAAATCACAGAAACTGTTTTCAGCTGAGAAAAACTCAGATCCTTCACTGGCAAGCTTCATTATTTGATGTTGCATCGCCATAACAACTTTGATTTGCCGTAAATTAATCTAGTCCACTCATAACTGACCAGGAAGTTAGGAATAACCATTTAGAAATGAACTATGTCTCATATTAGATTGTTACTTGTGACGAGTCATATTTCTAAAGATGAGACTTTTTCAAGATCACTGAGAAAGTCCTCGCTGTCCCTTTAATTATTTCAGCTCATTCCTCGTTTCGGCACATTAGCGCCATCAGGTGGGGGACATTGGAGGTGTGACGCAGCAGAAACGAGAGCTGAAAGTTCATCATCTGTGTTTTCTCAGCTGCAGCTCTCATGTTTCCAAGTTGTTGAACAGCTACCTCACCGTGTTAGCAGCCAGAGTTATTATTCACTCATTCCTCTAATCTAATAAACTTAATCCTTCGCTCTGAGTAATGACAGCATGTGCTGTTCATGGCTTCAAGGACGAGGAGACGAGCTCATGGAACTGAAGCTCACCTGTCCCTCAGGTGTTGATGATGAGTTAGTTTTCTGCTTCATTGTTCGAGGGCGATATGAGCAAAATACACCAGGATGTGTTTATTTTTCTGAACTCTTCCTCTGCACTGTTTCATAACTTTAATCTCGTCTCACGTCCTTGGATGTGTCTCTGGAGGGCGTTGACGTCAGAGGTTTATTCTCAGATGTTCTGATTGGTGGAACATCAGAACGCCACGCCGTTTTAGAAAAAGCACATCTCGCTGGTTTTTCTCATGAAGAACGACACGCTTCTGCCCCGAAGGTGAATCGCTCCAGTTCATCTCTCCGTGATCCAAAAAGTCATCCTCGCCGTCGCCGCTGCCTCCTTGCTTGTTGGCTGCCATTCAGTCTCTCTGAGCACACACACACACACACACACACACACACACACACACACACACACACACACTGAGAGAAGCTCTGCTGCACCTGTTTAGTCTGATTATCTTTAAGCTCAACTATAATTCTTTGACACTTCACATATGTAATTTTCAAACTTCACCCTGAACCAGGGGTCAAACTTAAATGACCTGAGGGATCACTTCAGGTGTTTCTTAAAACAAACAAAGCCACCATCACCTAATCATCACCTGTTATAAATAAATAAATAAATAAATAAATAACAGATTAACCTGACACTCTATGGGAGACAGGAACAGCCATTCATTTTTGTTTTCAATGCACCATAAACATGTGATTATGACTTATTGTCTTATTATCTTGTTAAAAAAAAGATTGTTTTCTTATGATAATGGATTATTTAACCCGTCTCCTGAAACTGATATCAGATATCAATAATAATTTTCACATGGGTGGAGCTTATCTACGGTGGCCCTGAGAGCTCAAAGCACTGCAACTTAAGAAAACACATACACACAACACATAAAAGACAAAACACAAGTGAATTATGAAAACGCCTTCATCAATTTGAAAACGTGTGCTGCATCTAGAAGAACGCACTGCAAAGACCACAACACATCACATTAGAAAAATACGATGCAAATAGACCGAAACCCAATGGAAGTGTTTCCGGAGGACACTTAAAGGTGATGCACACATTTTAAGTTTCAAATAGCAGCGCATTTTTCTAATGTGTTGTGGTCTTTGCAGCGTGTGTCTCTAATATATTGTGTTGTCAGTCGTCACCATGCTTTTTTCTAATGTGTGGTGTTGTGGTGCGTTTTTTTCGTTTTGCGTGTTTTCATAATTTGTTTGTGCGTTGTCTTTTTGCATGCGGCTTCTTTAAGTTGCAGTGCTGTGAGCTCTCAGGGCCACCGTACTTATCAATCAACATCAGGTTTGTAAACTGCTGTAATGACACACTGAGCTCTGTAGGTGGCAGCAGCGCTCTATTTTGGATGAGAGATCAGCAAAGATTATGAGAAGAGACGACAGATACCTCATTTCCACCAGATCTTGTTCGGCGCTTAGTTGGTTCTAACCATAGACATATATAGAGATAGATGCCTCATTACGAGCTGGATCGCGTTCCAGCTCGCCGCCATATTGGGTGGGTCTCCTGGCTTCAACTTAACACTAGAATCAACCGGTGACAACGCTGATTTAAAACGATCCACATCTTTTGTGCTGCTTACGATTTCAGTAACTGGCAAAATGTTGAGCGCAGATAGCGTGGGATTATTTTCACAAGTAAGACTGAACAATAATTTCGGTCATTTGACGATTTATAATATTATGTCATTGTATTTAACTTGCAACGAAATGCTAACGTGGAAACTGGCATCTCTCTCTAATCATCTCTGGTTTTGAATTTTCAAACATACTTTTATTGACCTTTTTTTAATCAACCCAAAGATTATGAACTGTTGTTTCATGAAAGTGTAACAAAATACTTGTTTTTGTCATGGATAGGAATGTGTATATTGATTGTATTTTTTTTTTCTAATTTGTAGTTACTGAAAAGCTGTTTTAAAAAAAAAAAAAAAAAAAAAAAGAATAATTTGGTATTTAATGTTTATTCCCACTTGTTTTGTGCAAAGAGAGCACGGTTAAAACCGAAGATAAAATCCTTGACTCCTTCTTGAAGATACATAGAGGCGATCCTGATTCTGATATATGTTTCAGGAAATACTTGTTATGGTTGTGTACAGAAGGGTCATCAAATAAAAGTTGTAGTTGTTGCTGTGTACATAAGGTAAATAAAACAATTTTTACTGATGTGTACATAAGGTTCATGAATACTTATGAGTGTGAGGTTCATGATTGTGTGTGTGTGATTTTGTTTGCACGTGAGTATGACAGAGAAAAAAATCCAAATGAATGGTCATACTTATTTTCTTAAGTAAAATGGAAAGTAAATGTTTTCATACATTTATTTATATGTCACACTATGTACGTTTTTGTTATGGAGCACAGTACGAAGTATTTCAGCATGTATTTTTAATGTGTAACAGCATGCTGTATCATAACCATATCTCTGCCGTTTGTAACAAACCAAACCGTTTGAAAATTGGGTGAAATTTCAGGGAGTTACGACATTTTTTAGTCGGGCAAACACCTTCCTTGCGTAGAAATTAATGGACTCGAAGCGAACGGGAGACCCACCCAAGATGGCGGCCACGCTGATACGTCCGCTCCAATAGACAGCGCCAGTCAATGAGGCTTCTATCTCTATATAATGTCTATGGTTCTAAATCTATTCTTCCGTAGAAGCCATATTTGAGACGCGTCATTGCATCATCACAAAACCTTAGTACATCACTGAAGTTCCAGCCTCCTGAGGGGCTGCAGCCACGGGGGGCGGGGGAACCCTGTTTACATTGTTGTTATCTTCATGAGGATAGAGCTGGGAGTGCTTTTTTAAAAAGTAGAGATTTATTTGTTTCTTGTTGTTTTCCGTGCTCACTGTCCACTTTTTGGAGTGTGTGTGTGTGTGTGTGTGTGTTTGACGGCCTTGGGAAGAAACTCCACTGTTTTTGTGACAGAGAGCTGAGGAGAAATGTGAACATGAGACCATCAGGCAAAAATGATCCCAGCCTGTAAAAAAGATAAATAACACTAGAAGGTGGGCCTGCATTTCCTTTCAGCAAATGCAGTGTTGAAATGCTGAGCCCCATTTCAACATTAAGCACTTTCTTGCTGCAGATACTAAATGTTGGAGTGCTAACATAAAGCTGTTTTTTAGGGTAATAAAAGAAAAAGATACAGAGCTAATCTATGGGAAAAGTAATGCATTGCTGCTTTAACTTCAGCAGCATTTATTTGTTCTATGCTGTATGTTCTGTTTCCATTTCTCAACCCTGGTTGCATAAATCTGTGGATATAAACTCCTCAGAGCCTTTAAAACATCAAGCCGTGTGTTGCCGTGCTGCTTTTTGCCATTTTGTGCAAATGCAATCAAGGAAAGAGCCCCTCAGGCTGGTTTTCACCGAGCGAGGACGTGAAGTCTCGGTCAGACTGAGCAGAATATCAGACGTGTCTGAAATTCATCTGACTGCAGCAGCTGCTGCGGCTGTTACAGGCTCCTCTGCCTCCAATACGCTGCACACACAAACAGTGGGGCTGAAACTCAGCCGGGCTTCATTATAAACATCAAAGTTTGGTGTGTTGGTTGAAGCAGGGTGGTCCTGGGGGGTTGGAGCCAACTGTTGTCTCTGTGAGGTGTCAAAGTCCTGACCTGACAAAGCTCAGGAGGTGGGAGGTGTCCTCTGACGACCCCGCTCACGTGTTGGCTCTTAGATCCAGTCCTGGGGTTGGAATGTGGCCTTTATGAGGCGAGTGATAGGAGAGGTGGTATCAGTGTTATCAACACCTGGAGCTCAGGAAACACAGACNACAACCAATGTAATAATGTGAAATGTTATTTTAACATCAAATTATTTATCTTATTCACAAATAAAAGAAATGAAACACACAAAATGAAAATGTATGAGTCACTACAGACACTTGAGAGATACTTGCCAATAATTTCACACAGAAAAAATAACAGGAACATATAAATATATTTTCATATATTTGGTTGCACCACCTGACATTTTTGGGTGCTCAAATTAAAAATACTAAAAAATAATGAGCCTAAAAACTTTGAAATGTTGGTCAACTACTGAAATCTGTTAGAAAACATAGTTCTTCTCTCAGAAATATGTTTTTATCCATTTTCAAAGAACTTTTTAAAAATACGTTTTTAGACCCTCTTTTTGTCATTGACTCATATATAAATGTTTTTTACTTATTTCATCACTCATGGGTATTTCGAGCGTCCTTGTCTTATTCTTCTGCTTTTGGATGCTCTTTGTTCGACCTGTGTTAAAGTGACCAAGCTTCACATCCTGTTTGAAACATGTAGTCAGTGTTGACTTTTTACATTTCACTTCCTTAATACATAACAACGCTTCATTATCAGAGAAGAGCAAAGAGAGGCCGACCGACTGACTGAGTGACTCAACACAAAGCTAAAGGTGTTTGGTTTCTCAGTTAAAGTCAGTGGATCATTGACTTTATCGTGTGTTTGCGACGTAAGCGCAGCAGGGTGCAGCTTCCGGAGGTGTTTATGTAAATGTCTATGACCTGATATCAAACAGGTCGTCCTGAGTCTGGTGGCTCTAACAGACTGTCCTGTTTGTGTTAATCACCAGCTTTTATCGCTCTTTTATGGATGTTTTTGAGATTGTGAAACTGGACAGTTGAATCATAAAAACACCATAACATCAGAGTTCAGCCGAGGTGAAGCAGTTAAATGGGAACTGAGACACTTTCTGACGGTTATGTTGTTCTTTATTTTGGCTTTTTTATCTTATTGGAGGTCATAAAAATGAAACAGAAAACACATGATAGGGAACTGTTTATAGTGACCCTTCGACCCAAAAGTTTAGTTGTTTAAGTGGATCCTGAAAGAGATGTTAACTTTGAATAGAAACATGCCATTTAAAATTCTTTTTATTTGCAAAGAATGTTTTATTTAAAAAGGTTCAAGCATAAAATAATGCCACTGTATTTTTAATTTCCATTTACAATAACTGACATTCAATTTTTAGAGTTTAATTACTGTGGATACTTGTCAGGACGGAACGTGGTGGACTGTAAAACCCCCAAACTCCTTGGTTTTGTGTTTTTTTGTACAAATATTTTAATAGTTTAAAGATGTGTTCAAATAACACAGGTTTCATAGAATAAAGAAATACATGTGATGAAATACTCAATTCATGATGGAAGGAAATATTGCACTCGGACACAAAAAAAGGGACGTCACCTCATTGACCCACAAGAAAAGCAAAAAGTTTCCAAAGGTTACTTTTTTATCTGCATGAACTTCCCCCAGAAGCATAAGTAAGAGAATTTGTCATCAAATAGTCTTTTCTCCAAAAATCTGTCTTGGAGAAAGGGGGTCGTCTTATATTTGGGTAAATATTAGGGCTGAATGATTTTAGAAAAATATTTAATTGTGATTTTCTTCAAATCAAGCTTCAGTGAAGTTTTCACACTGTGCAGAAACATTTACAAACTTGATAGAAAACAACATCAAAACACTGAAACATCAAAAGCTTTTACTCTGATGCAAGAATGAAAACTGAAGGTAAAAATTGTTTCTAGCATGTAGAAAAAGGTCAATATTTTAAGATAAAAAGTGGAAATTTTGAGTAATAATGACAAAATTCTCAGAAAAAAAGGTCAAAATTTTGAGATAAAAAATTCCAAATTTGAAGAAATGACTTCAATATTATGTCAAAAAAAAGTCTGAAATTTCAGATTAAAGGTAAACATTTGAAGATAAAGAATAATCTAAGATAAAAAGCCAGATTTTTTTAAATGAAATGTCAGCATTTTTAAAATGTTTGAGATACAAAGTCCGAATTATGAGAAATACAAAAAAAAAAATAATGCATTAAAGGCAAAATTTTCAGAAAAAAGGGTTTCACTTTTCTCAAAACCCTAAATCTAACACCTCCACTGAGTCTGAACTTTAAGTACAATTCTTGTTATTTATAAACTGGACTTCTTAACCATATTTTTATTCATAAAGACTGAAGAACAAAATAAAAAACATCTTTGACTCTTAACTTTTTGAAATAATGTAAAAAAAACACAGCTTTGGTGATCACATGATCTTCATGCCTGAAATTGTGATATCGATCAGAAAACAATAAATCTTTCAGCTCTAGTAAATATGATATTTAATGATGCTTTAAACCAAAATTCTGGTCAATCTTTGCTTTTAGATTTTGGTCCAAGCTTTTTTTTTATTTGGTGCATCAATTCAAGAAATCCATCTGCAGTAAAACAAAGTTTAATATCCTCCAAGAATATCACACAGGAAAGGCCAAAAGTCGCTGCTGTGACACAAAAAGTGTTTTGTGTAACATACAACTTTTCCTCTGAGTATGCAAATATTTCACTTACTGGAAAAAAGCCCTGGGTTTAAAAAAAAGGTCAGATTTTCACTTCTTTTGAACAGTCAGATAAAACTGGAGCATGCTGTTACTTCCTGTAAACTGGTAAACAAAAGATAAAAAGTAAGATAGTGTTACTTCACGTCTAATCAGTAACACAATATTGTCCTCTGAGATGTCACACTTTGTTGTTTACGTATCATCCAGACTTAGTTTCAGAGCATTTTTATAACGCATAAATTTCACAAGTAATTCCTGTGTTCAGTGCTGAGTTAGTGAAGGTCACTCTCAGATAAACGTAACAGCACCGAGCAGTCGTTACACCCGCGAATGCGACTGTTACAAAATCTGCGTCCATGACCTGCAGCGAGGAGACGTTCATCCTCCCTGCATCACCCACGTGCTCTGAAAACACGTCTGCAGTCATTTCTGATCATTAACCAATAGAAATTTAACCTGGGACATGTCATGGTCAAGGCCTGGGTGTTGCTGTGCAGAACGACAGGAAGGACTCTGATTTATGACCTTATAAGGTCGTCAGGGTCGGCGGTCTGCAGTCACAATGGCTGGAATGTGACTCCTGCCAACGCTGTGATGACAGCTCGGACGGGCGAGTACACACCCCCCCTGACGTCAGCAACACCTGATAGATGAGTGTGTGTGTGTGTGTGTGTGTGTGTGTGTGTGTGTGTGTGTGTGTGAGTGAGTGACACATGTTCCTTAACACGTCTGGTAGTTTTCCACGCCGCTTAGGTTGACAGTTCTTTGAATGTGGGAGTCATTGTTCCTGCGAGGCTTAAAGAGAAATAAAATAATGATGGTGTTGAGTCCACACTGACATAAATCAGAGCTTAAGAGCTTTTGGAAGAGTCTGCAGGTGGCGTCACCTCAGCGCTGCTGCAAACGTGAAAACGTGTCAGTCTGGGAACTCAAGGTTTTGCATTTTAGGCGACAAATAACAAAAGAGGCAGTTATGATTTTAACACCAGGGATTTGATTTGCGGCCAAATATTGGAGGTAAGAAAGTTTTTGAAAGAAATAAGAGCGGTTAACTGGTCTGTAAAAGAACATGTGGGATATTTTGTGTTGATTCTGGCGCCCCCTGTGGTCAAAGTGGTGAATTTTAGCTCTCTTTATATGGTTCTCTTTTTTTTTTTTTTAATGCAAGAACTGGATATTTGCGTTATTCTCTGCTGAAAACTATTTCTGTGATGCATTTAGCAGAAAAGACAGAAGGGCAGATGAAAAATAAACAGGAGAGTGATAGAGCACAGGCTAAAGGCTAAATATGATATAAAAATAAAATATATCATATTTGTGTCAAAAGTCGAGCGAGCAATAAACCATACGTGCTCTAGACCGTGATTACTAATCCTTAAATTACTTAATTTCTATTCTCGGTGCCTTGTGAAGGACACGGGTTGGAAATAAGCTTGAAATCCATATGTAGAGCATCTACTTTGTTATTTATCGGGCAACATTTTATTTGTCTGATAAAACAGATTTATTTATTGTTATAAAGCACTTTTAAAAATCTGATTGAAGTGCTCTAGTGCTTAAAGCCTTTAGCTTGTTTTTTAGCCTTTAGCTCCTGTTTAAGCCTTTAGCCCTTGTCTTAGCTTTTAGTCGCTGTTTTAGCCACAAGCTTCTGTTCTAGTTTTAATCTTTTCTTTTAGCCTGTAAAATGTTTTTTAGCCTTTAGCCCTTATTTTAGCTTTAAGTCCCTGTTTTTGCCACAAGCTTCTTTTCTAGCTTTTGTAACTGTTTTAGCCTTTAGCCCCTGTTTAAGCCATTAGCCCTTGTCTAAGCTTTTAGTCGCTGTTTTAGCCTTTAGCTTCTGTTCTAGTTTTTAGCTTTTCTTTTAGCCTTTAGCTTGCATTGTAGACTTAACCCATGTTTTAGCCTTTAGCTTCTGTTCAAGCCTATGACCCTTTTTGTAGCCTTAGGGATCGCTTTAGCCATTAGCCCCTGGCTTAGCCTTTAGTCCCTGTTTAAGTCTCTAGCTTTTGTTTTAGCCTTTAGCTTCTGTTTTAGTTTTAAGCTTTTCTTTTAGCCTGTAAATTGTGTTTTAGCCCCTAGCCCTTAATTTAGTTTTAAGTCCCTGTTTTAACCACAAGCTTCTTTTCTAGCTTTTAGTAACTGTTTTAGCCTTAAGCTTGTGTTTTAGCCTTTAGCTCCTGTTTAAGCCATTAGCCCTTGTCTGAGCTTTTAGTCGCTGTTTTAGCCTTTAGCTCCTGTTTTAGCCTATAACCCTTGTTGTAGCTTATAACTCTTATTTTAGCCATTAGTCCCTGTTTTAGTCTTTAGCTTTGGTTTTAGCCTTTGGCCCTTGTTGTAGCTTTTTTTCCCCTGCTTTAGCTTTTAGCCTTTAGCTTCTGTTTTAGCTTTTAGGTTTTCTTATAGCCTGTAGATTGCGGTTAAGTCTTGGCCCCTGTTTTAGCCTTTAGTCCCTATTTTAGCCCTTGTTGTAACCTGTAGTTTGTGTTCACACCTTTAGTTTGTGATTTAGCATTTAGCTTTTGTTTTAGCCTTTAGCCTCTGTTCTAGTTTTTAGCTTGTGTTATCGCCTTTAGCTTGTGTTTCAGCCATTAGCCTTTTTTTAGCTTTTAGTCCCTGTTTTAGTCTTTTGCACTCAGCTTCTGTTCTAGCTTTTAGTTTGTCTTTTAGCCTTTAGCTCCTGTTTTAGCCTTTTGTAGCCTTTAGTTTGTGTTTTAGCCTTTAGCTTGTGCTCCATCTCTCTCCTGTTTAATCTTTCTTCTTCTCTTCTGTCTCTTTTCTGTCAGACAGTCCAGCTCCTTTTTCCACCATTTCTACTAAATGCATCACAGAAATAGTTTTCAGCAGAGAAAAACACAAATGTCTAGTTCTTACATTAAAAAAAAACAAAACATTTCAGTTTGTTTTTTGTCTGTCAAGGCTGAAGTGTCTGAAACACTTTGTTTCATTCAGCGTTGTGACTTTATATCCATGTTTCAGATATGAGAAAGCAGAATTATTTATCTTTAGCGATACGAAGTGTGACTGGAGTAAATGAGTTTGGAAGAATCTGTTTAAAAATCTCTGAATTGATCCTGAAACTGACCTGAAGTCTGAGCAGAAAGGTCGGCTCAGTGCAGTCGTGTTGACGATAAATCGCCTGAAGGCAGCGCTGTTGAGCCCACAGAAGTTTTTCAGTGGAGGTCATGTGACAGATAAGCTGAATATAAAGTGAACGGTGTGTTTAAATGTGTGTGTGAGTGTGATAACGTCCTTGAAAACGTGTTGTAAATAGCTATGAAGTCACAGGGTTAGTGTGAAGGCTGTGTTTGTGTGTGAATATGCACAATGTGTGTGTGTGTGTGTGTGTGTTTCTCCTCATGTCAGACTTTTATTTTTAACCATTTCAGACGTTTTATCTCAGGAGGTGAAGTGTGTCCTCAGATAAACCTTTGAAACTTCACACACCCTGTGAGGTTAGACATTTAAAACTGTTTCTCTAACTTTATTCTCTGAATCATACACAGATAAAGCTGTGATGACTCTGTTTACATGCCTCAGTTATCAAGATGAGTCTAATCTTTGACCTTCTGGCATCTTCTTGCTGCTGTTTGGAGCATTAAAATGTTTTCACTTAAAAACGAAAACATCTGTAATCCCTAGAGTTGCGCCATGAGGAAAGAAACTCCTTTAAAATGCCATCTGAGGATAGGGTCTGTTTCAAAGGCTCTTCTTCCATCATGTTTTCTCCACTAGAGTGAAATCATAGTGGAGAAAACTGATCATCTTTCCATTCCAATGGAGATATCACGATTACTGCCCCTCAAAAAGCCTTTATAGTCAAGAAAAGTGACTAAAAACACCTCAGAGTCTCCTCAGTGGTGGCCGTCTGGTGGAGAAAACATCAGCTGTATTGAGGTTTGGAGAAAGGGTGAAAGTTCTGCAGAAGGAGAAGCAATACAATTCTGCTTAGGGTGTCATAAAACAAACGATGATAAAAAAAAGTCCTCAGTGATGGCTTTTTATTGGAGAAAACTGTAGTGTCATCCAAGGTCTTTACAGGTGATGAAAACCTTTTTGGTGTCATTTTATCGGAGGACAAATTTCAGTAACCTCACCAGATATCAAACTAGAGGAGGAAACGTAATCCTTTTCTTTTAAAGCAGAGAAGAGATATTCAGTTTTCTCCATTTCAGACTTTTATAGGAGAAAACATGTAATCCTTTACCTTTAAAGTGAGGAAGAGATATTCAGTTTTCTCCATTAAGGACTTTTATTGGGTGAAGCATGTAATCCTTTACCTTTAAAGCGAAGAAGAGATATTCAGTTTTCTCCATTAAGGACTTTTATTGGAGAAAATGTGTATTTCTGCACCTATAAAGTGAATAAGAGATGTTCAGTTTTCTCCACTAACGACATGTAGTGGAGAGAACACGTAATCCCGCACCTTTAAAGCGTAGAAGAGATACCTTTTTAAAGCAAAAAGAAGTTAACAGCAAAGATAGTTGGCTTTAAAGAGTCTTTTAAATTAAATCAAAGTTGGTCGGTGCAGGAGCGATCTGTCTGCCACGAGAGTCTTTAAGCACCAATCAGTCCATTAATCCACAGGGAACCAAAAAGGAAAACCAGTTCAAAGAAGAATGATTGATCAACAACAAATCTCTGCTATACCAGGCCCAAAAATCAAAAATTAAAGTGATCTCACTGGATCCAGGGAAGAGTTGATGTCAGGAAGCAGCTCCTTCGTTTTCCTCCGCGTGCAGCAGCACCAGGCTGTTGTTTACCTCCGTTGTCATGACGACCCACATTGAGCCGCTGTATTACTGTAATGAAATCTTTTTAAAGCTTTTTTTTTTTCCTTTAAAGACCACGGTGGCACATATGTTAGTACAAAATGATGTTTGTGTGGCGTTATAGATGAACATGCACGCACTTCTGCGCAGCACTTTAGCGCAGCTGTGTTATAAGATCCACGCCCACCGTGAGTCTGTAGTCGGGCTAGAGGAAAAGATAACCAAACCCAGTAGAGATGAGTAGAGTAGAGCTGGAATTGTAAAGTGGAAAAGCGCCAATATATAATGGAGAAAACATGATAAAGTCCCTTTAAGTGCCATGTGAGAGAAAAAGAAGATTTTCCGTTTAGTAAAGTTTAGGACGATACAATGCTCTGTTTGGTGTTTTAGTGGAGAAAATGTTTGTAAAGTGACCTCCAGCTGAAAACAACAAGAATGAAATAAAACCATGTGAGACTTGACGTAAAAATATGTTTTGATGTTTTTCCAGAGGTTGTTTTTCTCAGAGCAGACAAAGCCCTAAAGAGGAAGGAGGGTTTTTAATTTGTTCACAGGCCCCTGAAACTTTTTCCACTCACCTGACGTCTTCATTGACTCCTGAGAGGACGCATCATATTTGTGTTTCCTCATTTCTCCGACAAACAGAGCGATCGCACCGTAAACTGTCATTAAGAGACACTCACTGCGTTCAACAATACTCACCTTCTCTGTGTTTTATTTCCTAAACTGAGCAGAAGATCCATAAATCCTTTCAGACTGTAACGTGTCATTAAAGAAGACAACAGTTCCTTCTCTTTATTCCTCGTTAAACCACATGAAACGTTCACTCCTCTCATCCTGTCATCCTCTGTTTTTGGACGGATTATCGGTGAAAAGACGCGGCGTCACTTTTCTGCTGAGTAACTCTGTTTGCAGAGCTGAGGCTGAAGAGGACAAACTGATCATTTAGAGGAAGAAACGTGAGATTAAAAAGCAAACGTTATGATAAATGATGTCTTCTTTAGGTCGACCTCTGACGCTCGGTGATGAGTAATTGATGCGAACTCTTCTAACAGCCACAGATGAGCGTTAATGGCTGCACTAAACGTCTGCTGCTCTGCTCTGCTGGAGGACGTCCAATCAGACGCATCAGCTTTATTTCTTTTTTGTCCTTCACACATATTAAAAGGCTTCTCCTCTCAGAGCAGAGAAACTAACCACTATACATAAAAAAATATAGAGAAATGATCTTTTCAGACTGAAATCATGTTGAATCAGGCGAGGGCTGAACGATTTTAGAAAAAGATTTAATCGCGATTTTTCTGTCAGATATTACGATTTCAATTTGATTCACGATTTTCTTCAATTCAAGCTTTTGTGAAGTTTTCACAATGTACAGAAACTTGACAGAAAATTACATCAAACCATTGTATCATCAAACGTTATTACCCCAATGTAAAGATCAAAATTGTAAAAAGTCAATATTTTGATATAATAGTCAAAATTTTAAGATATTAAAATCAAAATTTTAAAAGATAAAAGTTAATATTTGATTTAATGGTCAAAACTTTGAGGAATTGAAGTTGAAATTTTGAAAAAAAAAGTCATATATTGTGATAAAAAGGTGAAATTCTAAATTTAAGTCAAAACTAGTTCATGAACAGTATAAATTTTTGAGATTTGATGTCAGAAATTTGAGATAAAAAATTCAAACATCAAATACAGACGTTGTGAGAATGGTCAGTATTTGAAGAAAAGATTCCAAATTTTGAGACGAAGTCAAAATTATTTGATTAGAAAAAATCAACATTTTGAGATGAAAATTAAAATTTTTGAGGAAATAATCTACAATTTTGGGATCACAAAAGTCACAACTTTGGGATAAGGTCAAAATTATGAGTTTAAGATTAAATATTTTAAGACAAGAATTCAACACTTTATTCAACACAATATTTTGAGATAATACAGTCAAAACATCGAGGTATATTCATCAGAATTCTGAGATAAAAAGACAAAACTTTGACAAAAGAATTTTTTTTTGCTGAAAAGTCAAAGTTATTAGATTAAGAGACAACATTTCGAGATACATAATTGCAGTTGTGAGACAAAAAGTCAAAGTATTGAGATATTTAAGTCAAACTTTTGAGTAAATGGAAAAAATGTTGAACCAAAAAGTCAGATATGAGATTTAGAGACAAAATTTTGAGCTGGAAGGGCGAAACTGTGAGATAAAAAGTCATTTTTGAGACAAAAAGATGACATTTTGAGATAAAGATTCAAAATTGAAAAAAAAAATGTGCATGTACAATCTTTAAAGTTCTTGACCAAGGAAAAAAGGATCTTCTCACAGTTTTACATCCACGACACACGTGTGAAAAACAGCTGACGCAACAGATCCTGGGTCAGTCAGGATAAAAAAAAAAAATCACACCTTTAACGATCACATGATCACGATATCTGGAATTGAGATTTCAATCAGAAAATGATAGATTGTTCAGCCCTAACTCTGTAAACATGTTTGTTTCAGGCTCTAGTGGACACCCCAGGTACTGCAGGTCTCAACTCTTGATACAATATTTTAAAAATTGAGCATTTATCCATAAAAACACATTTCCCCCAGGTAATTATAAAATAAAAACTGTCTTTGGTAAGGTTTTTTTTTTCCGGTGTTGAGCCAAAATTTTGACTTTTTAATCTCAACGTTTGATTTTTAATTTAATTACTTTCACTTTGTCAAAAAGTTACAACTTTTTATCATAAAATTTTGGTTTTTGATCAGAATATTCACCGTTGTATATCATTACTTCAACTTTATCTCACAATTTTGACTTTACCTCAAAACTTTGACATTTTTGTTATCCAAAAATTTGGATTCATTTTATCAAAATTTTGACTTTTAATCTCAAAGTGTTGAATTCTTGTCTTAAAATATTTAATTTTAAACTCATAGTTTTGACCTTATCCCAAAGTTGTGACTTTTGTGATCCAAAAATTGTAGATTATTTCCTCAAAATTCTTAATTTTCATCTCAAATTGTTGATTTTTTTTAATTAAATAATTTCGACTTCATCTCAAAATTTGGAATTTGTTATCCAAAATTTGGGATATTTTATTCAAATACTGACCATTCTCACAACGTCTGTATTTGATGTTTGAATTTTTTATCTCAAATTTCTGACATCAAATCTCAAAAATGTATACTTTTCATGAACTAGTTTTGACATAAATTTAGAATTTCACCTTTTCTATCTCATGATTTTGACATTTTATCTGGAATTTAGTCCCAATATAGGTGAAAGGAATTCCCAACAAAGTCAAATTTTTCAGTTTTATTGTTTTGTGCATGTTATTTTATACAAGAAGACGGACGTTGTCTGGGGACCGTGAACAATGAGACTCTGCTGATAAGAGAAGAAATCCCTGCAGAATAATCTGGTTCTGTGCAGAAATGTTCTGCATATAAATGTGTGTGTAATTATGTAACAGTCCATGTCAGCCCTTTGGGCTCAGAGTAGTCATGTCACACACACACACACACACACACACACACACACACACACACACACACACACACAAATATAAATGGTTCATTGATAATCTGAGCAGGAACACAGAGTTTAGTCCTCGTGTTCAGAACAAAGTCATATCTCAAGTTTGCAAAATTAAAATCCTTCCAACAAAAGTTTGAAAGATTAATGGAGCTGTGGTCACTGTCAGTTTTATTTATATTCACATATACAACAGCCAGTGGCCGACTAAAGTGCTTTACAGTGAAATATGCAGAAACAACAAAGCATATAACATACAAAAACAGAACACAACAATAAAGATAAACAGCAAATAAAAGACTCAATAAAAGTAACCATACTGCACTTAACGCCAAAGTGGTAAGAGAGACTTAAAGAGCACAGTGCAGGTTAATAAAGGAGTAAGACAGTAATGGAATTTATATGTTGTAAGACACTAAAAGGAAAAAATGTAGGAGGCTCGTTTGGACAGTGTGACCACAGGTGAACTGATGCTAAAGCATGATTCACTTCCTGCACAAACACATGGACACGTTACATAATTTTTAACACATGATCACCAAGACAGCTCCTCTAGACCTGTTTCCTAATCTGTGAGATGCACAATAAGGAGGCACTTGAGGAAAAATGGGCTGAAGAAAGACATTTCTACACAAATGCCACAAAGTTTCCTGCTTACAATACGCCAAACAGCACAGAGACAAGCCTCAAAACTTCTGGAACAAAGTCATTTGGAGTGATGAGAGCAAAAGTGAACTTTTTGTCCACAACCATAAACATTGTTCCATTTGGAGAGGAGTCAACAAGGCCTATGATGAAAGGTCCACCATTCCTACTGTGAAACACGGAGGTGGATCACTGATGTTTTGGGGATGTGTGAGCTACAAAGGCTCAGGAAACTTGGTCCAAACTGATGAATGAAGGATGAATGCAGCATGTTATCAGAAAATACTGGAGGAAAATTTACACTCATCAGCCCAGAAGCTGCACATGAGACGTACTTGGACGTTCACACATGACAATGATCCAAAACACAAGGACAAGTCAGAGTTTTGAGATAAAAGTCGATAAAGGTCAAAATTTTGCAAATAAGTCACATTTTTAATATACAAAACTCAAATCTTAGAGGAAAAAAAATCCTAATTTTGAGAAAAAAGACAAAAAATGGGAAAAAAAGACAATTTTGAGATAAAGCTAAAAGTGAAAATCCTTAGATGAAATGCAGAAATTTTGCATCAAAATTCAAATTTTTGAGATTAAAAAATAGAGATAATTGGTCAAAATTTTGAGAAATGAATCTGAATTTTGGACTTAAAAATGAAACTAAACAAAACAAAACATTGTGTAAAAAGACAGATTTAAATTTTGCTTAAGTCGAATTTAAAGACACAAAATTGAAATTTTGGACAATAAAGTCAAAATGTGACATATGAAATTGTAGTATAAGATTATGATTTAAAAATTGTGAGACAAAACAGGTAAAAAAATCTGACATAAAAGTCAAAAGTTTGCCAAATAAAGTCCAATATTTGAGATAAAGGACAAAAAAATCGAGAGAAAAAAACAACTTTGAGATAAAAAGTCCATATTTTAAAGAAGAAGTCATAATTTCGAAATCAAGATAGTAAAAATTTTTGATGAAAAGTCGAAATGTTGGACCTGCCATTGGCTGCAGCAGAATAAAGTGAAGGTTCTGGAGTGGCCATCTCAGTCTCACAAGGCCAAGTCAAAGTTTTGAGATCAAAAGTCAAAATTGTGCAAAAAAGTCACATTTTTAAGGTAAAAAGGGAAAATCTTAGAGAAAAAGATCCAAATTTTGAGATAAAAGACAAAAAATGGGGAAAAAGATAATACTGAGATAAAGCCAAAATTTCGAGAGAGAAAAGTGAAAATCCTTAGATGAAATGTAGAAATTTGGCAGCACAATTAAAATTTTTGAGATAAAAAAATAGAGATAATTGGTCAAAATTTTGAGAAATGAATCCAAATTTTGGAATTAAAAACGAGACAAAATGAAAGAAAAACACTGAATAAAAAGACAGGTTTTGAATTTTTAGCATAGTCAAATTTTAATTTACAAAGTTGAAATTTTGGATAATAAAGTCAAAATCTGAGATACAAAATTATAGTACAAGATTATTATTTAAAAATTGTGAGATAAAACAGGTCAAAAATCTGAGATAAAAGTCAAAATTTTGCAAAAAAAAGTCCAATATTTGAGGTAAAGGACAAAAAATTCAAGAAAAAAACAACTTTGAGATAAAAAGTCCATATTTTAAAGAAGAAAAATTGAAAAATTTTGATGAAAAGTCGAAATGTTGGGCCTGCCATTGGCTACAGCAGAATAAAGTGAAGGTTCTGGAGTGGCCATCTCAGTCTTCTGACCTCAATATCATTGAGCCACTCTGAGGAGATCTCAAACCTGCAGTTCATGCAAGACAGAGCAAGAATTTACAGGAACTGGAGGCTTTTTGCCAAGAAGAATGGTCAGTTTTACCATCTGAGAAAATAAAGACCCTCATCCACAACCAGCACAAAAGACTTCAAGCTGTCACTGATGTTAAAGGGGGAAATACACGCTGTTACCCACAGTTCAGAAAGAAACCTCTGCAGAATCTTGATGCTGCATCAGAGTCGTGAGCTTTCCCATCGTCTGAATGAGTCACTTTCAGTTTGTTGTGTCTGTGCCTCAGGTGAAATGAGCAGTGACTTTCTGTGAACGCGCTGTTCCTCCGTGGATCGGAGCCTCTGGGCCTCCACGCATCTTAATTCACTTATCAAAGGTCGGGACATTATGTAAGTTAAACATGTTTGTGTTCACGTTTGGATTCTCTCTTTGACTCGGAGCACATGTGGTCAGCTCATGGTGCTTTCTCATCTCGCACCTGACGTCCACAAAGAGCAGTTGGACTTTTCATCCCCACGTGATTCAACAATTACTGACTCTCACAGTCCAGATCAGCACATCACTTCCTGTTCTGACTTCTTCTTTTTCTGTAGTTTCAGCTTCTTGCTTCAGTTCTCTATTTCTGTTTCAACTAAGCCGATGTGTCTCTGCTCAGAAAAGAAGAAGAAGCTCAGACCACAAAAGTAACTTGAGTTGTCAGTGTGTGTGTGTGTGTGTGTGTGTTGTTGCTGAACTTGTAAACTCGAGGTCATGCTGTTTTTGTCACTTCACGTTTATGGTGTCGTCTGTTTGTCTCCGTGCAGCTGCAACAATCACATTTCTAAAAGTGAGCTGAGCAACAATACAAAGAGAAGTGATTAAAATGACCTTGAATGAGACACAGAGAAACATGCAAACACGTGCGCAGCCCAAAAACAAAAACCCACAAAAACGCTACTCTGCAAATGAGGTATTGAAATTATATTAACTGTAAACAAGCTGCAAAGAATAATGGGTCAATAACGTGACGTCCCCTTTTTTTGTGTCTGAGTGCAATATTTCCTTCCATCATGAATTGAGTATTTCATCACATGTATTTCTTTATTCTATGAAACCTGTGTTATTTGAACACATCTTTAAACTATTAAAATATAACATGTTTTTTTGTGTTTTGGTTCCTCAAACCCCCAAAATGTCAGGTGGTGCAACCGTCCTGACAAGTATCCACAGTAATTAAACTCTAAAAATTGAATGTCAGTTATTGTAAATGGAAATTAAAAATACAGTGGCATTATTTTATGCTTGAACATTTTAAAATAAAACATTCTTTGCAAATAAAAAGAATTTTAAAGCTGTTGAGAAATGTAAAAAACTTTTGTCCCGTAATTTTCACCTTGTCAAATGTCAGGGTGGTGCAACCGTAACATTAGACTTTTATTTTAAAGTGAAGAGAATAAAACAGGAAACAGGAAACTGCATCAGCCAGAGGAGCCCAAATGACATTTGTGACCAAGTGGAAAAGTTTGTAGATTTCTCTGAAATACTGATAAAAAAAGCTTTTTTCACTTCATTGGTGACTGGAACAATTTCCATGTCAGGTGGAACAACCAATGTAATAATGTGAAATGTTATTTTAACATCAAATTATTTATCTTATTCACAAATAAAAGAAATGAAACACACAAAATGAAAATGTATGAGTCACTACAGACACTTGAGAGATACTTGCCAATAATTTCACACAGGAAAAATAACAGGAACATTTAAATATATTTTCATATATTTGGTTGCTCCACCTGACATTTTTGGNGCATCAGCCAGAGGAGCCCAAATGACATTTGTGACCAAGTGGAAAAGTTTGTAGATTTCTCTGAAATACTGATAAAAAAAGCTTTTTTCACTTCATTGGTGACTGGAACAATTTCCATGTCAGGTGGAACAACCAATGTAATAATGTGAAATGTTATTTTAACATCAAATTATTTATCTTATTCACAAATAAAAGAAATGAAACACACAAAATGAAAATGTATGAGTCACTACAGACACTTGAGAGATACTTGCCAATAATTTCACACAGAAAAAATAACAGGAACATATAAATATATTTTCATATATTTGGTTGAGCCACCTGACATTTTCTGTGAACTTTGCTCCAAGTGACGAAGATGCTTCATGGTTGGCTGAAGAGCTGATTTATCGTTTTCTGATCGAAATCACAATTTCAACCATCGTGATCATGTGATCGTTAAAGCTGTGATTTTTTCCTGCTCCTGACTGACCCAGGATCTGTTATATCAGCTGTTTCACACACACCTGTCTTTGAGTGTGAGACTGTTGGAAAAATCCTTTTTTCTTTGGAATTGTTGAATTTTGTTTTTAATTGTTTTGTATTTTACTTCATGTAACTTGACACAATTAAGAATATTTTGCACGACATTATTTTTAAAAGTTAAGAGTCAAAGATAGCTCTTTTTGTTCTTCAGTTTTTATAACTAAAAATACAGTTTAGAAAGTTCTGTTTAGAAATAACAAGAATAGGTTTTAGACTCTGGGATTTGATAAAAGTCAAAATTCAACTTTTTATCTAAAAATCTTCCCTTAAATTTTTTTTTTGCCTTTTATTCCATAATTTTGTATTTATTTTGTATAATTTTGACTTTTTATATCAAAATTTAAACTTTTTATCTCAAACACTGCCTTTATTTCAAAAGATTTTATTAGGGATATAAGAAACTTCAGGAAAGAGACAAAAAGATATTAGACCTTTGGAAGAAAAAAAAAGTTTTTTCTTAAAGCTCTTCTCTCACAGACACCCTCTGATAGTTATTGAGCTGCAGTAACAACCTGAATTTTTTTTTGTTTGTTTTGTTTTTTTTGTTTGTTTCTTTTTTAGATTTTGTGTTTTAACCTCTTAAGACCTGGCAACTACATACGTGGACATTACATTTCTGCCTCTCAGACTCATGAAACTTCATTTTTTATGTATTTTTTTAATCTATTGACCACATTTAGAGACACTTCCTTTGTCATCTTTTAGTGATATCACAACTTTACACCCATTTCCCCTAATAAAAGTGAAGTTATGAACAATAACATAAGTAAAAACTCGTATCTTACTCATAACATTAAAAACCTAACTTCCCGTACAAAGACCAAGTTTAATTTTTGTACTTATTAGACTTTACTGATCCTTAATGGGAAGAAGAAATAAAAAATGTAAACTAGACAAACGCTCGGGTCTTAAACGGTCAAAGCTGTGGTCTTAAACGCTTGATCAGCTGATGATCAGACTATTTCACTTTCATTGTTTTTAGAAATACTTCCTCAGTTTTTTTTCTCTCCCATTTCTTCTTTTTTTGTATTTTGAAACTCTACTTTGAACCTTTGTAAGATCCAACAGTGCAAAATGTCAAGTAGTTGACTGTGATAAAGGAGGAGACTGTTTTTTCCTTTGCAAAACATTTCAGTCATTTCAGTACAGTTTCCATCCTACACCTAAAACTTCTTTAAGATAAAGCACAAGGAAGTTTAATCCTCAAATATGTCAGGAAATGAACAGAAAGCCCATCAATGCTCCGTATTGTGGTTCGTGTCCACATGCAGCTCAGTGAGGTGATCAGACTCTTCTCCTGCTGTTAAAGCACAATATTTACTTTTCAGTCCCAGATCAGATAAACTGCCAGATGGTCGCTGAGCTGCTGGAGCCTCAAACACAGCTCAAAGTTCAGGAAAGAGGAAACATCAACAGTCAGGGATACGAGAACTGCAGGGTTAGAAAGCTACATTTCCTGAAATCAAGGAAATCGACATAAAAAACTCAAATATCCAAGTATTTTTTGAAGAGTTGCAGTAACCCAGATTCCTCTCTCTCTCTCCTTTTTCCTTTAGTGTGTGATATGAAAGGTTGAAACCTCAAAGTTCTCGTTGTTATCAGTCTCGTATTATCTGAGTGGGTCGAGAAATGGTTCGGTTGTAAAATTCACAACAGAAACAGAAACAGTGAGTCTTAAACGTCCTACATTTCACTTTATCAGCGCGGCCCAGACTCTACGTTTGTTTCTCAGCAACAACTTTATCTCTATGAGTCTGTTTTGATTGTGTTTGCAGGTTTTATGTGGAAATAGAAACAGAATACAATGATTTGCAAATCCTCTTCAACCTATATTCAATTTAAAACACTACAAAGACAAGATATTTAATATTCAAAATGAAAAAACTTAATTATTTTTGTGCAAATATTTGCTCATTTTGAAATTGATGCCTGCAGCTCATTCCTAAAAATCTTGGACAGGTTCATGTTTCCTCTGTGTTTCATCACTTTTCCTTTAACTGAGGACACTAATTGTTGAAGCTTTGGAGCTGGAATTCTTTCACATTCTTGTTGAGTCTAGAAGCTGCACTCTTCTACTACGGAGCCACGCTGTTGTAACAGGAGCAGAATGTGTCTTGGTTTCGTTGTCTTGCTGAAATAATCTAACCCGACAAGGCAGACGGACAGTTTCATAAATCCGTCACGGAGATATTTCACTAGTCCATCTGGGTAGGGGGCGCTAGAGAGAGCTTTCAGAGGCGGGACTTAAAAGAATTTAGCAGCTGGTGATTGGACAATGTGCTCATCACAGATCAATCCACATCAAGCCACGGTGACGTAGCAGATTTGTAACCTGACACCAGATAGAAAGTTCATAAAGCCGCTGTGGAGATGTTTCACTTGTCTGATTTTGCTCTTCTCTCGACAGATGAAGAGCAAAAACATCGGTTCCCATCAAAAAGGCTTTGACTGACGCTCTCTGTTCTTCATTTAGAGAAGATTTTGAGTCTATTTCTGATAAAACTGCAGATATTGAAGACCGCTTCACACTCTGCCATTGTTTTCAAACATTCAGACGCTTCCCGCTGACGTCACGTCTGCAGCTCCTACAGCTCCCGCCTCTCTTCTCTGATTGGTCCGGTCAGCATAGCTACATGAATCTGCAGGATTTCAGACATGAATCAGGCAGCTCCATCTGCTCTGAGAGGTTAGAAATAATCAGGGACGTCCGACTTTTTCTGTTTCACAGAACCTACCGTCGTCTACAACGAGGTTTTGGACAAACATGGAAAGTCGTAATTACGACGGAAGTGTCTATGACCCTGTCAATGGGTACTACGGTACCCCGTGATTGTGTGGGGGTATGGTAGTGTCTACGACGAAAACTTGAAACTGGACTCTTGTTAGGACATTGTCCTTTTCCTCTTTGACCCAGAGGACACCACGTCCATGATTTCCAAAAAGAGTTCTGCGACGTTTGTGTGTGTTGTTGATGTGTGACTTTGGATTTTTTTAGATTGTTTTTGTTGTTGTTGCCCATATTGAGTCATAATTTTGTGGACGATGTCAAAATTATTAGATACAAGTCAAATTTATGAGACAAGATGTCATATTTTGAGGTAAAATGTCATATATAGCTGATTGAAAATTAAATATATTGGATAAAGAACTCAAACTTTTGAGATAAAAGAGTCAAATAAATGTGATAAAAATTTGAATTTTCAGATGGAAAGTCAAATTCTTAAGATATAGAAGTCAAATTAATGAGATTAAAAGTCAAATTCAAGTGATAAAAAGTTAAATTATGAGATGAAACTCAAATTTATGAGATGAATAGTCAAAATTTTGAGATAAAGATGTCAAATTTAAGTGATTGAAACTCAAATTAAGAGATTAAAAGTTAAAATAATGTGATTGAAACTCAAAATTATGTGACAGTCATTTTATTAGATGAAAGCTCAAATTTAGTCATTAAAAGTCAAATTATGAGATTAAAGTCAAACTTTGAGATCAAAAGTCAAATTTTTTAGAAACAGATGTTCAATTTAAATGATAAAAAGTCAAATTTATTAGATTAAGAAGTCACAGTTAAAAAGAGTTCTGCGGCGTTTGTGTGTGTTGTTGATGTGTGACTTTGTCTTTGCATGGTAGAGTTTGAACTGTCACTTGTAGATGTAGTGATGAACTGTGTTAACTGACAATGGTTTTCTGAAGTGTTCCTGAGCCCACGTGCTAATATCCTTTACACAATGATGTGGGTTTTTAATGCAGCGCCGCCTGAGGGGTCAAAGGTCACGGCCATTCAATGTTGGTTTTGGGCCTTGGGATTGGGGTTGTACATAACTTAGGGTGTAGATGGAGCGCTTTTTGTTTATTTTCTTATTTTGTCTCATTGCATTTGTTTTACTGTTACTGTTTGTCTTGTTTTTATGTTTTTGTATTTGTACAAAACGAGACGCTGCACCTCAAGGGGCTATTCTTTAATAAATTCACATAAATGTGCGTTTCTAAAAATAGGAGCAGGAGGATTGTGGGATAGAAAGTCTGTGAGTGGGACCCTTTTGTGCCTCTGCTCTGTTTTAACGTCTGGCGCGTCCCTGGCCTCTCCGCTCTGACTTTTAATATTTCATGCTTTCCAATTAGTTTCCAATTATTGCTTCAAACATGAGCGTTTGCAGACTTAACATTCACCGGAGCAGGATTAACATTCCTCCATGAGGAGGGCAATTAAACGTCGGGGAAAAAAAGGAGGAATCATGTGAGCCGTGTGGCACGGAGCTCAGACTTCAGGCTCAGTGAAAACACTCTCATCTCTCTGAAAAAGCACCACACACACACACACACACACGGCTCCTGTTTCTTATTTGGGTTTGCAGCAAAGACCTTCAAACCGTAACAGTCACAGAGTTTACGTTTGAAATCATGTGACACAGAATTTATTTTTATCAACAGAACTTGTTTTTTACAGACTTGACCTGCAAAAATACCAAATCCTGTAATCAGCTCAAGTCTCTAAAACCATAAATCAAACAGTTTCAAAAAGAGATTTGACCTTTGGATACACTGTGGTTATTTACGCAAACACCTTAAATTCTGAGTGCAGGGTCACAAGCAAAGAATCCTGGGAATCAAATGATTTACAGCTCAAAATAATCCCTATTTTTCTCCCTGTGGTGTTTTAGAAAACTTCCCTCTGATTGGGCAGCTCTGTGGAGGCTTGTCCAGGGTGGACCTTGGTGTTTGAGGCCCTGTTGTTGTTAGTTGGTGGCTTCATATAAAGATATTTAAAGATAACCGTTGGTTTCTGATGATGAGAACTCAACTCACTCAACTTTTGGAGTCACAACCACACAGAAAAAAGATGTTTGTAGCTGCAGAACTTCCTGTGTGAAAACAAACCCGTGTGAATACGACGACGACAGCAGCGAGGTGTGAAACATCTCTGAGTCTAAACGTGTCACTATGTACAGGTGATGATGTGACCCCGTTCAGAACAAGTTATTTCATTTGCAGAGTCATGTCTGCAGTGTTCAGCTGTTTAAAGTCATTAAATCAACTAGGCAAAGCAATAATATTAGGGTCAACTAAGTTCTACTTCATTGTGTTTCAATGTTTTTTGATTTTTTTGTGCTCTCTGCTGCCACCACTCCATTGACGCCCATTCAGTGGTCAGTTGGTGTAACTGCAAGTGAATCCCCCACCGGTCAATCCCACTATTCAAGAAAAACACTGGATGTGAAAAAATATGAATTCATCTAAAGGAACATCTAAGAAAAAGTTTTCCAAATATTTTTGAATATTTTATTTTAAATCAGAAATACTAAATTAATCCCACAGTGAAATTTGTTGTTACCATATCTCTACATATGATACAGCAGTAAGAAAATAAATGAGACAGAGGCAATAAAATAAGCAATTGAGTGAACAATAAGTACAAAATAAGCAGTAAGTACCAAAGGTAGCATAATATTTACATTATTTACATTGTGATTGTCTCGGTTAATAGTCAGGCAGTCTGCGCGATCAATGCAAATGCTCACATTTTGGTCCCTAACATCCAAAAATAGGACATTTTCTGTAATTGTCAGGTGAATGCAGCTTAAACTAAGTCTGTTAAGACATTTAAACCAGAAATGAGACTTGGTAAAAAGGGTTGATATCAGGGGAGAATGTTTGGGTGATGTTATAATTCAGTACTAAGAACTACAGCCTGTCAATGACAACAAAGGTGGACAGGAAGTTTTATTTTTACTGGATGAAAGTGCCAAAAAAGAATTCAAAATAAAGCCTTATTTGCTCATTTAGACCCACAAATATATGAAAAACTGAAGTTCAAGAGTGTTGAAAACAATCTTGATAACACTCAGTGAGTCAATTTCTTATATTTTAACTAACAGTTTCATGATGTGATTCATTTAGTCATTTATTTATTGAACCTAGATGAGATTAAAATCTTCACTAAGAGTGTTTTGGTTGAGATGACGAGCGACACAGTTTACAAAGTTTCCATTAAACCCAATGATGAAGAGGACTTTAATGCAGCGTCAAAGAACAGGTGAATGAGTGAAACATAACCCAGGTCATCTCGGTGTATTGTCATGGCTCAGTGTTTCAGCACATGTGTCGGTATTCGTCCCGTGACGGCGGTGGTGGTGGCGGCGCTGAGGGAAACTTCCTCACATTGCTCCAGAGCAGGAATGCATGAATGGAAAATAATGCAGAGCTGGAATTGAATCTGAGACGCGCCGACATTCTCGGCTAGATTTGTCTCCAGCACCATGCAGAGAGTATTTCAGGCATCCAGCTTTTATACGGCGGGGGGAGGCAGGTGGAGCAGAGGGGGGGGGGGGTTTACGGTCCCTCCTCCTCTTCTTCAGTAAACCTGCTGCCTTGATGTGATCACACAGATATATGAGACCACAGCTCTGGCAGTGAAATGGATGCATAGTTCTCACGATGAAGCGTTTCATCACCGCTTGTCCCTGAAAAAAACGTTCAGCTCCGTGACCAGAGGCTCATGTTGGGGCCTGAATCCACCGACAGCACACGAGGAAGAGCACGTCACGCCAACACAGACTGATATTAAGTTTAACTCGGGCACTAAGTTGAGAATTAGATTTTGTGTCAGATAAACGTCACCACCCCTGACTCATGTGACACCTGAACGGTTTTTAACTGGAATACTGAGATAACGTAGAAGTTGGCACTCCTATTCCAGTCAGAAGTGTTTTTATTTACATGAATGTACTTGTAGGCCTGTCACAATCATCAATAAATCAATTAAAATGAGCTTGATAGGTTTCCACTCTACAGTTCCAGCTCTCCTCTACTCGTCTCTACTGGGTTTGGTTATCTTTTCCTCTAGCCCGACTACAGACTCACGGTGGGCGTGGATCTTATAACACAGCTGCGCTAAAGTGCTGCGCAGAAGTGCGTGCATGTTCATCTATAACGCCACACAAACATCATTTTGTACTAACATATGTGCCACCGTGGTCTTTAAAGGAAAAAAAAAAGCTTTAAAAAGATTTCATTAAAGTAATACAGCGGCTCAATGTGGGTCGTCATGACAACGGAGGTAAACAACAGCCTGGTGCTGCTGCACGCGGAGGAAAACGAAGGAGCTGCTTCCTGACATCAACTCTTCCCTGGATCCAGTGAGATCACTTTAATTTTTGATTTTTGGGCCTGGTATAGCAGAGATTTGTTGTTGATCAATCATTCTTCTTTGAACTGGTTTTCCTTTTTGGTTCCCTGTGGATTAATGGACTGATTGGTGCTTAAAGACTCTCGTGGCAGACAGATCGCTCCTGCACCGACCAACTTTGATTTAATTTAAAAGACTCTTTAAAGCCAACTATCTTTGCTGTTAACTTCTTTTTG